>JZKD02S1737339.1:103750-125558 GCA_000966675.3 Picea glauca | reverse complement strand
CCCCATACCCAACAAATGATTTTCTTTATATAGAAAACATATAGACATTAATGCATAACTAGGATAGTCATCAAAACATATGAACATATAAACATCGATAAAGATCCAAAAATAGTTCATGAATTTAAACATCTAATTTTTATTTGATTTATTGTTTTTACATTCATAAAACTAACAATTGGGATATCATCATCATCCAAGGACATTGTATTTTGTGTGCCCAGTCCTTCTATTGTTTGTGTGCACTCATGTACCATACTTCTGGTATGTCGCTGAGAAGGGTTAGTTGGCATCTATTCATGGTCATGCACTGGAACAATGAAAAATGATCATATCGATATGTTGAAATATAATTGAAATAACTAATTCATTGTTTTGATTAACATTACACTATTTCTATTTACCTGTCTCTGTAGCTGGGACAGTTGGTGCATTAATTTCCTGTCCACTTGGTTGCTCTCGCATTTCACCCTCTTGAGCTACGTTCTCTTCAATTTGTAAGCAGAGGCCTCCTTCGACGAAGAATGAAGCTTGTTGAATCTCGTGATCTTCTACACTGTCTGTGATGTTCAAATTTCCCTTGCCATTGATCTTCCACTAGTCCGCGACTTTCTCCTCCCGTTCTCGATCTTAGCCTTCCACTTCAAAGTTTTAGGTCTATTAGAAGCTGAGCTAACTGGAGCTTCGAACTCGTCTTCAGCCTACTTCCCTAGCGGACTCTTGCCTTGGCGGGACTTACTCCGGCTTTCACTACGGTCTATACTCCACCCTCTGGTCAACGTTGTCACCCTAGGACAATTTCGTCTTGACTAATCCGACACGCAGAGAATGAAAACTAACAGGCGAATGAACACAAGTCATCAAAAGAGACATCACAGATAAGAGTGCATCACTATGTAACCGATAAACGACATCTCAGAAAGAATTTATGCGGAATCTATCAGAGTATGAACAAGAGCCAGATGCTCAGAATTATATTAATATTGAGCGAATGCTCCATGGGTTTACAAATAGATGTGCAGGAGGCACGACTCTTCTCTCGACTGAGCTTGGACTAAGCTCATACACACTGATTGACTCAATCTATATCTTGCTGCCACTTTAGGTTCACGCTGGCTGAGCCAGAATCGCGCAGGCTTATCACAAGATCCTAAGACTAACAGAAAGACTCAAGCTTCAAAGAGAGGGATGCTAGATAACTCAAACTCACACTGAACTTGAATGCCTCAAATGAGAGACTCATCCTCCTTATATAACAATTTTGCGGAGGAGAGGCATGATTGAGGTGGATACAAGATATGACTCATGGCCCCATGTGTTGGCCACCACATACAATCACGAGTTGATCTCGTATCTTACAATCTTTATTAAAGATAAACATGATAGGGGAGACACACAGGAATCCCTGATCACATCACCAAAAGTGAAATATGGGGGACTCAAATAGATCCGAAGCCTACATGGGTTATCCCATCCGTGACTGCTCAATAGTGACTGACATGTAATCAGAAAGATGTGGGTCAATCCTCACCAGTAGTCGGAGAAGTGCTCTGAGTCTTTATGATTACACTTGACATGACATGACTAGACATATGTACAAATGTTTACAATGTGGAGTTGATATTGACAACCCACGGAAAACGAATAGCACTATTGTCGGCTATCTTGACATAGCATGCACCAGAAAGTCTCAATCATTTTCAATATGGGTAGAAAATCTTTCTGGATAATATAATGTATCCCAAATTTTAGTATAAATCTTTCGGACATAAGATAGGATACCATTTTGTCTTTGCAGAAGAGTTTGTATCTGAATGGCCCATTGGAAGTGGTTTTGAATATAGAGCTAATATAATTCTTGATCATTTGGTCCTTGATAATTGAGATCTCTCACATGTTGTAAGTTCCAAAACCGAGCAAGAAGTTGAGGATCAGCTTCTTCTTTGTTTATACCAAAATCTTGCCACCAATCATATAGCCAAGATGGAGGTTGAAAATTTGTAGCCGTTTGAATACAACCAAATCTAACAAGAAAATATGTATCTTTGTGATAAAAGGTTTTCCACCAAAGTTGACTATAATCATAATAATTATAGTATGTTTCTGGAAAGATAATATCTTTGTGTTGTTCAGGCCATTGATAGATGGTTCTTGGGCGATTCAGGCAAAATGATTTTTCTTTGTGACTTTCATTTTCAATTTGCCAGATTAAATCAAGGTCATGAAACCATTTTGCAAGATGATTTCCAGCTTCTAGGGCTTGACTATTTGCTTGTTTGAGAATAGGGGAAAGCAAATTAGTGGGCCCTTGTCTTCGTACTTCCGACACTAAAGTAGAGTAGGGCATTAGTGTTGTTGGACTAATTATTTTCTTTTGTCTTAGAGCCCATCGTGGTATCCAAGCTTGCTGATATTCTTCCCACCTCATACAATCAGGAACATTCTCAATATGTTCATTATTATTTCTGAGCTGAATAGAAATAATAAGTGACTCTACTTGTAAGTTTTCCCTACTTAAAAATTCAGCTAGGGAGTTTGTAGTGCCTCTGATATGCTCAATAGTGAAGTAAAAATTATTGAATAGGGCTTGCCATCGGGCAAACTTATGGTCTCCTGGCTGTTTTAGTTCTTTATGAAAAACTTTATTCATTGCTGATGCATCTGTTCTGAGAAGAAATTTCTTGTAGACCAAATACAATTCAAACTTATGAATAGCATTTAATGCGACTTTAATTTCTTTATCCAACACAGTATAGTTTTGTTCTTCATTTGACCATAGTCCCGAAGAAAACTGTATGACTTCTTCTTTGCCGAACATGTTCTTTTGTTTTAAGACAGCACCCCAACCAATATTACTAGCATCACTTTCAACTGTCTTCAACCAGTTGTCATTGGAGACATGGAGGACTGGAAGATGGTGAACCTTAGATTTGATATTTCTGACTGCTTGGGTATGGGCTTCAGTCCAGGGTTCTGGATCCTTCTGCAGACGCTGGTTTAACAATCTTTTGTCTTGAGCACAATCTTTGTAAAAATGACTGATATAATTTAGGCTCCCAAGAAACCTTTGTAGCTGGGTCTTATCAAGAATCATATCAGGGAATTTATTTGCAAATTCAATGGCATGAGATTGTAGGGTGATTTGGCCATTAGAGATAACATGCCCAAGAAACTTAATCTCTGTCTGAAATAATTCCATCTTCTTCTTAGAGAGAACCAGGCCTGCTTGGCGGACAGCTTGAAGAAACTTATGTACATGTTTGAAGTGTTGATCTATACTAGAAGAAAAGACTAAAATGTCATCAATATATACAATCAACCAGTCAAAATAGGATTTTAATGATTCATCCATAACCCTTTGGAATTTTGATGGAGCATGTTTGAGTCCAAAGGGCATCACATTCCACTCATAATGTCCAGCTGGAACATTAAAGGCTGTTTTAAATTTATCTTTGTCAGCTATTGCAACTTGCCAGAATCCTGACTTGAGATCAAATTTTGAAAAGAGCTTTGCTCCAGCTATTCTGGTGACAAGGTTGCTTTTGTTTGGAATGGGATAAGTGTCATCAGCCAGAACTTTATTTAGAGGCTTGTAATTCACAACTAATCTAGGTACTCCTCTAATTTGCTCAGAATGTTTATTTACATAAAAAACATAACAGTTCCAGGGACTGTTTGATTTTTGTATTAAGCCTCTGTCCAGTAGACTTTGTACTTCGTTGGCACACAGTTTCTGATACTCAGCATTCATAGGGATTTCTCTGCTTTTGCAGGGTGTTCCTGCATAGTCTTCTTTATATGGGAGATATACAACATGCTTCTTTTGCTTCCAGAAAGCAGTAGGAAGTTTAGAGCAGGCAGTGTATTCTATGAGCCTTTTTAAGGAAACAATTTTTGTTTGAATGATGGTAGTTTCAAGATGAGAAGTAATTCTTAAGCAATGCTGTAAAGACTTGATCTCCTGGATACGCTGTATTTTGAGCATTTTCAATTCTACAGAATCAGTGCACTGAGGAGTAGAAATGAATGGAAGTTTGACAACCTGTTTAGTGGGTAGGGTGATGAAATACCCTGGTTGTGTAGGAGAGATATTAGTTGTACCATGAGGAGCAACAACAACTAAGAATGGAGTGCCTAGTATACAGTCTACTGGGATGTCTGCTAAATAGAATTTTAGGCTTAGAGCAAAGGAGTCAATTAGGATTGTAGCAGTAGGAATATAATAAGAAATATTTGTTAAGATGTTGCCGAGCCCAGAGACTTGGAGAGAAACCTTTTCCCAATAGGCAACATGAATTACATTTTTGTTGAGCAGATTAAGATCAGGGCCAGTGTCTAAGAGGGTTTTTAATTTGAAATGCAAATCCTGAATTCTGATCTTCATGATAACATGAAATTGCTGATGTTTTAAAGCACAATTTTCTTCCTTTGTCTGCTCTTCTTCTGTCTGTGCTTTTTGTTTTAACTTTTTCAATTCTTGGCCAAGAGAAGATATGGACAAGGTATGGATAGAACAAGAGCTGAGTGGTGCAGAGAGAGGTTCTAAGGGAGCCAAAGAAAGCTGAGTAAAATGCCATTCATAAAAGGATAGATAGATTTGATGTCTATCCATATAAGCTTTCCATGCTTTGGATAATGAGATTTTCTCTTCATGAGAAGTGGCTTCAGCAAAACTGGTTGCCCTTGGATGATTGTAAAGGTCCCAATTCAACATATTTTTCATCCAGGCTTCTGATATAGTAGATTTTGGACATCCTTTTGCTCTGCGTAAAAACTTTTGAGCTTCAGTGGAAGAGGGTTTTTTTATCGTTTTAGAGAAAGGCTTAGTCATTCGTTGAGCAATTTCAACATCAAGGCAGGAATTCATGGTAAGACACTGAGAGTCATGAGGAAAAGGAATATCTATACATTGGGGATGAGGGAAAACATATTTTGAAGTAGAAGGAGGAGGTAGGTTAGTACGAGGATTATGTTTCTCATGTTGGAACTGTACAGAGGAGGGAGAGGAAAACGTGGCTAAAGAGGATAGACTGACTAGAGTATGATAGTCTGGACACTGTACAGGAAAAGGTACTTCTCCCATGTGTTTTTCCATAAGTTGGAGAGGAGTATGTAGACAATATGAAGGAATAGCAGGGGCAGGTCTTGTAGGCTTCGGCCAGGTAGTACTTCTGGCGAACTGTTGTTCTGGAAAAGACAAGACTGCAATACCTTCTGTTTCTTTGATCTGGGCTGAGGTAATAGCCCTTTGCATGGGTATTCTTGGGGTATCAATGACCCAATCAGTGGGAAAATAAAGGTCTTCCCATTTTATCATACTATGTTCCACTTTTTGATTTAGGGGATCTGTGAGTACAAGAGTACTTGCCTTGGAGTCTTTGCTTGGAGCATACAGGACTGCAGGATACAAAGTATTGGTATATCTGAAACATCCTTTAGCAAGGATAGAAATATTTTATCTCTTGGCATCCATATCAAATCCAGAAGTAAGGATTTGGAGTCTAAGAATCTTTCCAAGGGTTTCATCAGAACAGGAGACAGCAAAGTTTGGATAGCAATCAAAATACACGGGTCCATTCGATAGAGGGGCTACTATTCCTCCAATAATAGAGTCTGTGAACTTGTGGTGTGACATATCTCTGAGTATACACAGAACATAAGCATTGATACCTTTATGGACAAGATCATTTATCCCTATATGGATACATCCAAAATGGATAAATTTATAACTATGCTTCTTGGCCACTTTTCTAATTTCTGTTGGATTCAACAGAGAGATTGTTTGGACTTCATTGTTGTTTTGTTGAATGGTACTGGTAGATTCTTTAACAAAGACTCGGGTCATGGCTTGTAGATGGAACATATTTAAATCTTTATACACAGTGGCAGGATCTATGATAGGAAGTTTCCATGCAGCTTGTGGATTTTCTTCTACTAGTTCTAGATTAGCTTCATTTAGGGTATGTGACCAACTCAAGGAGAACATATTAGCTAATCCATCTGAACCAGAAACACTAGCAGTTTCGGCTTCTTCAGCCTGCCTGACTTCTCTAAAGGACATTGACTTGGAATCCATTTGAAAATGTCTGTATTTTAACACCGAAAGGGAGGGCTTTGAGTCCAGTCAATCGGATGAATCCGAAAGCGACTATGAAGTAGTCGAAGGACAAGCTGCTGGCCTTTTCCCCAGGTTAAAACTAGAAACAAAAAAATGAATTGACAATACAAGTGGTATGTACAGTGGAATTAAAACTGAACAGATCGAGAGAGATGTTCTCATACCCGGGGAAAAAATGAGGTCATGGCTCTGATACCATTTGTAAGCAGAGGCCTCCTTCGACGAAGAATGAAGCTTTCTGAATCTTGTGATCTTCTACATTGTCTGTGATGTTCAAATTTCCCTTTCCATTGATCTTCCACTAGTCTATGACTTTCTCCTCCCGTTCCCGATCTTAGCCTTCCGCTTCAAAGCTTCAATTCTATTAGAAGCTGAGCTAACTGGAGCTTCAAACTCGTCTTCAGCCTACTGCCCTAGTGGCCTCTTTCCTTGGCGGGACTTACTCCGGCTTTCACTACGGTCTATACTCCACCCTCTGGTCAACGTTGTCACCCTAGGACAATTTCATCTTGACTAATCCGGCGTGCAGAGAATGCAAAATAACAGGCGAATGAACACAAGTCATCAAAAGAGACATCACAGATAAGAGTGCATCACTATGTAACCGATAAACGGCATCTCATAAAGAATTTATGCGGAAGCTATCAGAGTATGAACAAGAGCCAGATGCTCAGAATTATATTAATATTGAGCGAATGCTCCACGGGGTTTACAAATAGATGTGAAGGAGGCACGACTCTTCTCTCGACTGAGCTTGGACTAAGCTCATACACACTGACTGACTCAATCTATATCTTGCTGCCACTTTAGGTTCACGCTGGCTGAGCCAGAATCGCGCAGGCTTATCACAAGATCCTAAGACTGACAGAAAGACTCAAGATTCAAAGAGAGGGAAGCTAGATGACTCAAACTCACACTGAAATTGAATGCCTCAAATGAGAGACTCATCCTCCTTATATAACAATTTTGCGGAGGAGAGGCATGATTGAGGTGGATACAAGATATGACTCATGGCCCCATGTGTTGGCCACCACATACAATCACGAGCTGGTCTCGTATCTTACAATCTTTATTGACAACAGACTTGACAGGGGAGTCATGTAGGATTCCCTGACCAAGGCACCGAAAGTAGAGATGTGGGTCCTAAGGATTAGACAAATCTTTTTATTGACGTGAAGATCACATGGGTTATCATGCAAGATCCCATCCGTGACTTCAAAACAGTAGACTGACAAGTAATCATCAAGATGTGGGTCAATCCTCACCAGAAGTCGGAGAAGTGCTCCGAGTCTTAATGATTACATTGACATGACAATAAACTTATCTATTATTTACAATTTTACACTGTGGAGTTGATATCGACAACCCACGAAAAACGGATAGCTCCATTGTCGTCTATTAAGACATGATAAAAGAGACTTTCAATCAGGAGGTCGGTCCCAGTGATTAAAGTGGAATCGATAAGGATCCCAATGTTGTGTATATACTTGTCGAAGCAAGATTGGTTCATCATTTGGGTCTTCTTCAAGCATAAACTTTGTGCGCAGAATCCAGGGATGCTTTTCCTGAATGAAAATATGTTTGAACTGATCTTCAGAATATAAATCACTAATGGAGTTTAGTGCTTGATGCCATTGAGGAAACATGCTAACGGTTTCACTCACTTCAGGCTTAACTCCAATAGGATGTAAGCCGAACTATTCCCACCATTCAAGAAGCCAACTTGGTTCTTCAAATTCTTGAAACATGTGTTCAAACCTGATTTGGGTATAGAATAATTCAAATCTGCTTTTCCAAAGAAAATCATGGAACCATGCTGTCTTATATTGGGCATAGGTAAGCCCTTGCAGAACATTCTTAGGATCTCCTTCTGGCCATTCAGCTACAACTCTCATGTGATTAATTTGAAAAGCATGATAGATAGGAGATTTGCACCAGCTTCTAAGAGCAGGCTCATACCATTGGGTGTCAGCAGTTCTTAAGAGTGTTAGATCTCCAAAAGAAATAAGATTTTCTCTGCTTGTACTTATTATTGATTGATTCATTTGGCCCAAAATGTGCTGAGGAGGAAGCACTGTGGGATTAGTGTTCCTTGAAAACCCAGGGAGTCCTATTTCCAGTGGTTCTGTATGCCTGAGTAACCACATAGGATGTCAGAGTTGTTTATATAGTGGCCAAGGCATATTATCATCAAACAAATGTTGTTCTGCTTTGCCTGTTGTTTTGTTGAATTGTTTGACAATCACCAGGCAATTTGCATATCCGACCTGCCAAAATGTGTCAGTAGTGAATTCTAAGTTTACAATTTTCTGAGGTTTATTCCTCAGAGCAGGCATAGTGATGAAATAACCAGATTTACCCTTTACAGTACAAGATCGATGAGGAGACACCATGGATAGAAAAGGTGTTCCAAGGATGCAGTCAACTGGTGCTTCACTTATGTGAAAGCGCATCCCAATAGCATACTCCTCAATAAGTATATTTACTCTGGGTACTTCATATTTAAAATCCACATCTTTATTTCCTAGCCCAGTGACACAAACAGAACTAGGTCCCCAATACTTAGCAGGGATTTTATCTTTATGCAGCAGATTTATATCTGATCCTGTATCAATCAAAGCTGTGAGAGAAAAAATCTCCTGCATAATTTCTACCTTTATTTGTACATAATATTTCTGATAAGAAATTGTCAAAACCTGCATGTCTGAGAATGCTTGGACTGCTGATTGTTGTTCTTCTGCTATGTCTAGCTTGTCAGGTTCCTGTTGGACCAAGTCATAAGGTGCATCTTCAAGAGGAGGTGGATATTGATCTATCCTATGGCGAAGTGCAAGAATTTCTTGTCTTTCCCAACTGTCTACGGGATAGGCATGCTCTATTTCATCTTGGACAAAGTTCAAATGGTTTTTTAGATCTGCCACTTCTTTCTTTAACAGGGAGACATCTGCAGCAACAGTAGAGAATGAAATTTCTTGGAGCCTAGTTTCTCTGTTAAATTTCATATATGTTTTTGTATTTTTCTCATATGAAGCTTCTAAAAACAGAGGAGGCTTCTTTAAACTAGAACTTTGATTCTGTTGCCCTGCTTTAATGGTTTGGACATAGGTGTGTAATAGGGCAGATTTGATTTCTCCTTCAGGAAGGATTTTGATATGGGCTAACATCTGAGCCTCTGTATCAGGTGTGCCTTTCATATGATGCATGCATAATTTTAACTTTTCTTTCAGAGGGAAAACTGAACTTCTAGGTACCTCACTAGTAACACTATCTGTACAGGTACACTGAAAAGAATTATCACACTTACAAACATTATTTACAACAATGTCTTCAAAATCTGAGGAATGCTCTCCAGAATAGTTTTCCTCTGTGGATGAGTAACAATGAGCCTGTAAGGGATGTGCTTCAATTTTTGGAGGATGGAATGGCCCGTGGGGATAGTCATTAGTCTCATGGGAGTGTGATCCACAACGATTGCAACCAAATCTAACTCTTCTCTCTTCTTCTGCTCTTCTGTCTCTATATTCTTTATCCCTTTGTTCAGAAAGCTTACCTTTACTCTTTTTAGCTGCATCATTGTCTGGACAGTGATAAGCTGTATGACCTTCTTTGCCACAAATCCAACATATCAGTTTTTGTCAAGCCTCAGCTTTATGAGTTTTAATATGGATGTTTTTGGGCTCATAATAGTGGCTATTTGGAATCCACTTATACCTTCCCTTTTGATTTCTCTCTTTTTTGACGCTTTTTCTTTTCTGTTTGGGTTGTAAATCTGTATTATAAATACCATATTGTTCACAGACATATTTCTGATCAGGAAGATAAGAAGACTTAGAGACAGACTTTTGCATTTTTATGCTAGTACAGAGTCCTAGCAAGGCTTTGGTTACAATGGAGTAAATTTCTCCCCAAGTATAAGTCTCATATGGTAGAGAGAAAGTATTCTCAATTTTTAAATAATCAACAAATCTGCTTGACAATGCTGCCATATAGACTTGTTTCCATAGGAGATTCTTACTGTCATGAACTTCATAAATCCTTTGAGTCCACTCTTTATGAAACTGTTCATATTCTGACATTTTTCTACATTTCATATTCATGAGTACAGTTTCATGCTTGTTAGAGATCTCAGTCTCTGTACCACACCAGTGTTCTAAGATCAGAGTGGTCAAAGAACCAATCATGTTATTCATAGCAGTGCCATCAGAATGATAAACCACATCTCCTTGTTCATCTTTCAGAGTTTCGGCTTCCATTTTTGTTATCATCAGTGGAGAAGATGTTATTTCCCACCATTTGCTCAAAGAACTAGTAAAGCATTGGATAATACTTTTACAGGCCTCAGCTTCTCCCTTGCCCTTCATACACATAATTTTATATGCCACAAACATTCTGTCTATTACTTGTCTGATTTGACCAACAGACAGATTGTCTAAGTTCCACTCTTGGTACCACCCTTCAGCATAGGAAATACCTTCAGGGATTTTTCCTTTTCCTAGAAGGTCTGGTGCAGCAGGCCGAGATAGGTTTGGTGGTATTGGCTCATAGGAGGGATTTCTGATACTCACTAAAGAATGGGGTTCTTCAGGAGTCTTTTTGGAGCTTTCTGGACGAGGAGACTCAGGAGGAATGAAAATAGAAAAATTTTGTTTGGATGACTCACCGGTAGGATTATATACAGGTGGAGAGACTATGGACATGTGAGGTGGGGATCTAAGAAAAGAGGTAGGTATAGGTTTATCAACATTTTTCTTGTTTAGGTCTGTGAGGGTGTTCCCTATGGTTGATAAGGCCAAACCTAGGTCTTCAATTGTTTCTCTCTTTTCTTTCTTTCTATCAGACACTTCTTGCAGTATGTGGTCTACCTTTTCATCAAGGTTCTACACCTTGTCCTGCATAGTATTTACAACATGGATAGTTGTATTGGTAGATACCTGCAAGTCCACTATTTGCCCAGGTTTAATAGTGTCTGTGGTATCAAAAACCTGGGTCGCCATCCCTCTTAATGCAGTATTTGTCCACTTGAGCTGTTCGGATACAGATTGAACTCTTTTATCTATACCCGATAACTGGTTTCCAGTATCTATCAATAAAGGAGCTGCCTTGGCAGAATCAGAACCACTTTCCAGGATGATACTTTGAAAGGGCGGAAAGGTTGTTCGAGATTCTATAGTGCTTCCTGTGGAAGTTTTCCATTGATGGCCAGGTATACTGGAAGCTTCTCCTATAACCTGGACAGTAGGGGATTGACTTGATTTCTTCCATTCATAGAAAGAAACCCAACAGTTTTGTTTTGACATAAATTCCTTCCAATTTGAAGCAAGTCTCTATTTTTCTTTGGAAGGTGTGGATCTATGAAATTCTTCTTCCTCTGGATGTGTCAGCAGATCCCAATTTGTCATATATTTGATCCACTCTTCAGGGAACTGTCCTTTGGGGCAACCAGTCATAACAATTAGATATTTGAGGATTTCCTCAATTGCTGTTTTTTTCAGTTTAGGAGGCAGAGGATTTGAGAATCTGCTTTCTGGTATGACAGAGTCACACTGTTCTACATAGCCGAGACCATATTTGGGGGCATTTGGGTTCCGAGATCCATAGTAACAAGCTTTTAACCTAGGATCTAGACTTGCTATCGATGGCATGTAGTGTATCATTTGACAACTTGCATATTCTATCATTGACTCAGACTGACTGGTAGAAACAGACGATTGTACAGTGTTTTCTACCGACCTGACAGAATCCATTCGGATTGTTTCTATTTTAACACCGAAAGGGAGGGCTTTGAGTCCAGACAATAGGATGAATCCGAAAGCGACTATGAAGTAGTTGAAGGACAAGCTGCTGGCCTTTTCCCCAGGTTAAAACGAGAAACAGAAGAATGAATCGACAATACAAGCGATATTTACAGTGGAATTAAAAACTGAACAGATCGAGAGAGATGTTCTCATACCCGGGGCAAAAATGATGTCATGGCTCTGATACCATTTGTAAGCAGAGGCCTCCTTCGACGAAGAATGAAGCTTTCTGAATCTCGTGATCTTCTACACTGTCTGTATATCTACAATCATAGTAAATATTTCTAATTCTAAATCATACATACTGGAATGGGTACTTTGCATTACACTATCACTGGGCATGTGGACCCTTGTATGACGCGGTGTTTGTTGAATACCACTTGATTCAGTACTGCGGTAGCACTGTTGCTTGAAAACAAACATAAATACTTAGTTAAGGGTGATATAATAAAATATGAATAGACTTTACAAGCATGCTACCGCGGTTTCCTTATTCATTTGATTTACCTGCGTGGTTGGGGAGATAGGATTTTGGTCCAAGATTTTTCTATATTCAATCACACTTTTAAAACCATTCTTGTAACCAATCTTCAGGTCCTCCTCGGTGGCAATAGTGTCGAACATATTTAACTGTAATGCCTAACACCATTAAAAATACCAATAACAAAAACATATATTTGTTCGCTACTGTTAAATAAATATTAACCACTAATCATTTAAATCTTACTATTCGGGATTTTCAATTTTTGTATCCACCCTAGCCTAGTTTATGCTGGCCTTGTTTTTCCACTCTGGCCTTTGTTTCTTTGGATGTGTTTGGTAGCCTACATATGGAATTTTTGAAAAAAAATAGATATCGGAATTGTTACTTAAAATAGGAAAGAAAAACACAAATGATCATATTTCACTAATAATATGACATGTGTTGTACCTTGCTTGACCAGCTCGTGGTTTTTGTCCTTGTTTTTTAAACAAGTTATCCTTTGAATCATCTATTAGCACCTTCCACTCTTTCTCGGGAACCATGGGAGGGTGCTCGTACTTGAGATCTATTTGCAATTTATCCCTATACTGGGCCCTGGTGTATTTTAAATTCTCGTCAGCCAACTTTGTAACCACTTTCTTGTTGAAAGTGTTGCCGAACAAGTTTACCATGTGATCTATTAGATCATCTTTCTTTTTGCTGTCTTGGCCATTCCACCGTGTACGAATGGTGGGGCCAAACAACTCCAATGCTTTGTCATGTAAGTTTCTATAGAAAACATTGTTTCCTACAGTAACATGTTATCCATTAATCAATTAACAATCTCAAAAAATGTCCATTTCAATTTCATGAAAAAAATGAATCAATTAATTGGACAATTACCTGCAATCTTCTGAATCTTTATTGGAAGACATGCGTCATCCACCATAAATGTGACATCTAGTGATCTAGTGCTTTTAATTCGTTCTACTCCATGCAGAATAGTATCCTATGCACCTACACTATGTTCCTCTCCAGAGTCATCATGTGGAGTCCCAAGCTCCGACTCATCATGCTCTGGCATGTAATGCCGGTCAAAATCACCCTGCTCATCAATGGATTCGAGGGGAACCTCAGGAGGCTCAAAAATCCTCGCTTGCACTTTTCTATGTCAACCTTTTTTTTACATTGGACCCTCACTGCTACCTATAAAAGTTGCAGTATCGACAGGTTCCCCATGCACGGGGTTTAAAAACTCCTACAAACAGAAAAAAATTCTTTATCAAATCATATACAAAATATAAAACTAAAAAATGGATATCAAATTGTCATAGCTAATAAAAATATGTAAATATGCCACTTACCCCAAAATTAGTTATTGCAGTTTATAGCTCTACAATTCTTTCTCTGTCCTCCTGTGTCAGGGGTCTTTTGCTAATCAAACCTAGATATTCCATGTTAGCCTTCTTCAAGGCCTTTGTTACAATGGTCATTGGGTTTGTTGAATAAAATATTTCTTTCACATCAATATCCTCTATGGGAGCCTGGACAGAAGTTGACACAATAAATCAATCAACGCAAGTTATGAAATTCACCTGTAACATTAAAAAAATCAAATATTGGAGTAATATCAGAAAAAAAATAATGAAATTTCAGAAATTTAGCTGTTGTATTCATAAGTTGTTAATGTATTTAACATTTACCTGGTGAGGCACTGTGGGTGCCTTTCCATGGTCACCCTGGAGAGATGTAGTGGGTGAAACTCGGACACAGTCACCTTGGACGGAAGTTGACACAATAAATCAATCAACAAAAGTTATGAAATTCACCTGTAACATTTAAAAAATGAAATATTGGAGTAATATCAGAAAAAAAATAATGAAATTTTAGAAATATAGTTGTTGTAGTCATAAGTTGTTATTGTATTTAACATTTACCTGGTAAGGCACCGCGGGTGCCTTTCCACAGTCACTATGGAGAGATGTAGTGGATAAAACTTAGAGACGGTCACCCTGAACATAATTTGACACAATAAATCAATCAACAAAATTTATGAAATTCACCTGTAACATTTAAAAAATGAAATATGGGAGTAATATCAGAAAAAAAATAATGAAATTTTAGAAATTTAGTTGTTGTAGTCATAAGTTGTTAATGCATTTAACATTTACCTGGTGAGTCATTGTGGGTGCCTTTCCACGGTCACTCTGGAGAGATGCAGCAGGTGAAACTTGGACACAGTCACCCTAAACAGAAGTTGACACAATAAATCAATCAACAAAAGTTATAAAATTCAACTGTAATATTTAAAAAATGAAATATTAGAGTAATATCAGAAAAACATTAATGAAATTTCAAAAATTTAGTTGTTGTGGTCATAAGTTGTTACTGTATTTAACATTTGCTTGTTAAGGCACAGAGGGTGCCTTTCCATGGTCACCCTGGAGAGATGTAGCAGGTGATTTTCTACCATGGTCACCCTGAACAGATGTTGACACAATAAATCAATCAATAAAAGTTATGAAATTCACTTGTAACATTAAGAAAATGAAATATTGCAGTAATAACAGAAAAAAAAAATAATGAAATTTCTGAAATTTAGTTGTTGTAGTCATAAATTTTTACTGTATTTAACATTTACCTGCTGAGGTGAAGTGGGTGCCTTTCCACGGTCACCCTCTCCATCTATTCGATTTAAGTTGTAATCGATCAACAACTCTTCACCTGGAACTATTGTTTTTGTTGCACATACAAATATATGATTTCCTTCACGTGCCTCAAATATGCAATTTGGTTTCTTAGTTGTTGCCACTGGTCGTGTACTATTTATAAATCCCACAATGTTTCCAGTATATTTTGGCCTTCCATCAATATACATAGTTTCCCCTTTATTTTGATTGTTATCTAGTAGTTGTATATAATTTGCAGCAACTCCATATCTCCACATACTTTGCGTATATCAGAGAAACATCAACCAATGATTATATTTGTATAATGGTCCAACATACTCCATCAATTTAGTTACAGTTCCATAGCCGACCTTTACGCCATCCATGGAAAATAACCCCAATCCATGTAAGGATGAAGGAGCAATGCGATACATCCTCCCACTGATGAAGCAAACTGTGCCCACTTCAGGTAGCTCCTTAGGTGCCCATCGTTGCACTATATTTTTATACCTCAAGGGAAACTCAATCTCACCTATGCTCTCAACATCATAATTACATGACCCTCTATTGGCAATAAAAAATTGCATGTGGGTACGAAATCTTTTCCTTACTTTTTCCAACCTAGTTGATCTAGAACAGATAGATCTAGTACAACACGTCTCACTTTCAACCTCTCTTACTATATATTGATCATCACTCGAGGAATATAGATCCGACATATACCTATTTGGTGGTACCTACACTCGTTAAAACAAGAAGATAAGTTATCATGCCAATATATGTTTTTGGTACCAACACAATTGCATATAGTTGCATTTAGTTGCATAAAGTTGAAATTTCCACACCTATCCATCATATAGTTGCATAAAGTTGAAATTGCCACACCTAGTTGCATATAGTTTCAATATAGTTGCATAAGTTGCATATAGTTGCATAAGTTGCAATATAGTTTCATAAGTTGCATATAGCTGCAATATAGTTTCATATAGTTGCATAAGTTGCATAGTTGCAATATAGTTGCATATAGTTGCATAAGTTGCATAGTTGCAATATAGTTGCAAAAGTTGCAATAAGTTGCATAGTTGCATAAGTTGCATATAGTTTCATAGTTGCATAAGTTGCGTAAAGTTGCATAAAGTTGTGTAAAGTTGCATAAGTTCCATAAAGTTTCTTAAAGTTGCTTAAGTTGCTTAAGTTGCATGTTGCATAGTTGCATATAGTTGCATAGTTTCATATAGTTGCATACGAAATTGTTACAATATAGTTGCATATAGTTGCAATATAGTTGCATGAGTTGCATATAGTTGCATATAGTTGCATAAGTTGCAATATAGTTGCATATAGTTGCATAAGATCCAATATAGTTTCATTTGACCACTCACCAATATTTGAGAATATAGTTGCAATATAGTTGCATTTGGAACCATTGGTACATTTTCATAATAAGAATAGGTCTCAAGCTGTGTACCATGACTAGAGAGGAAAAAAAGGGCCTTAGGTCCTAAAACATATTTTCTTTGGCTCATTGGACATTAACAAGGCCTCAAACCACCACATTTATCCTCTTTAATAGACTATGGTGCTTGGGTGGGATATGGGTGTCATTAGGAGGATATAGAGCCATTAGGAGGATAAAGTTGCATTCATAAGTTGCATTAGGAGCATATAGGTCACACATTCATAAGTTTCATATAGTTGCATATAGTTGCATTAGTCGCATATACTAGTTGCATAGTTGCATAACTTGCATTGTTGCATAAAGTTGCATGTTGCATAAAGTTGCATAAAGTTTCATAAGTTGCATTGTTGCATAAACTTTCATGTTGCATAATGTTGCGTAAAGTTTCATAAATTTGGGTAAAGTTGCATAAGTTGCATTGTTGCACAAAGTTCCATGTTTCTTAAAGTTGTGTAAAGTTGCATAAAGTTGCGTAAAGTTTCATAAGTTGCATAAAGTTGCATGTTGCACAAAGTTGCATAAGTTCCATAAAGTTGCCCTAAATAAATCTTCTTGATCTTAATTTATTCAAGACCGAGGCTGTACCAACCCCTAATATGTTGTTGCAACAACTTACTAAGATAGGAAGTAATGAGAATGAAACTGTCAGAGAGTTTAACACTAGATTTGATAAGTTGCTTCAACTAATTCCTAGCAATATTTGCCTCAAAAGAGATCATCTTATTTTCCTTTATACCAAGGCCTTCCTAGGACATTTGGGTTTTATGGTCAAGGACAAGATCCCAAATACCCTTGAAGAATCCAAAGAGTTAGCTACAAATATTGAGGATAATCTTTTCTTATGTAAGGTTGACCTTTTATTGCCCCTAAGACCGAGGCTGAACCAACCCAAGATGCAAATATTTCAAGGGATAAAAAACTAGATGAAGCCATAAGGGACCTTACTCAGACTCAAACCATAGTTATGAACAAAGTCACTAGAGAAGGTCTTTCCCCCTTAGCCCCTCAAACCTCTTATAAGCCCCCTACATTTCCCCGCTTGTGGAATCATAGTCCCCTGATGTTGTCCTTCATCTTCTGTAGCCTGTGATGTATTTAAATTTTATATTAGCATTCAATATCAAGTTACAAATTACAATTGTTCGAATTTTAGCCATTCATCATATACATTTACATTACTATTCTAGGGATCAAAACTGGGGTGCCACATCAACAAACGATTATTGGAAAATGCTAGAAATGCAAACCCAAATCAAAAGGTAATAACATGTGCAAGAATTGACAACAAGACTCATCAATTGAGGTTATAAACAATTATTTCTGCCACTCCAGTTAGAAAACCCATAAAGGGAATAGGATCCAAAGAAATATAATGGAGAATATAGTATTTGAAAGATGTGTGTGTGTGTGTGCATGCACACCCGTCGCACTATGGTCTAGAGGCAATTCGAAGCAGTTTCCATAAGGCTGACCCAAGTTCAATTCATTGTGATCTCCATCCACAACTGGATTCTTGTTGCCTCTTTTTTGTAGCAACATATAGCCACAATTATGTTAGCAACCTAACCACCCTTGATGTAGAGGGTGTTGTCTTATCATGAAAACCTCTCCTTGATAATAAATAATAGTGGAGAACCCACATTGCTACCATGAAATATATTGGAGAACATAGAAGCCTTGAGGCTTAGCTCAAGAATTCATGAGCCAAACATGAGATCTCTCCCCCAAAGTTTGGGAGCTCATGAGTTCAAATATTTTTATCCCCTCGGGGTTAGGCTCCATAATCAAGGCCAACGATTTACCTCCTCTACCAACCATGGATTATAGAACATAGAAGCCAAGAAATGGAATTCTATTCAAACTCTTCAAGAGAAAATAGTTGCAAATATGTCATCCATGTTGTCAAAGAAATAATAGGTGTGTGACTCAAAAAACCAAGATAATCAAATCATATCAAAAGACAATATTCCTCCCACAACAAGGCTCCATGTAAAAACTTCTTTTTTGGCTCAAGAATGGGTTTCCATACGATTCCTAGAAAAAACAACCATGCTCTTTGCTTGGATTTAAGTTGTCATATTTGACTCAAATGGCCTTCAAATGATGAGAGAAAAGCCACTTGTACCCCATGGTTGAATTGTAGTTGTGAAATGTCATGGATGTACCCCATTTCCCATTCCAACACCAATAAGTATGAGTTTTAGGGATACTTAAATTTAACAAAAAGTCTTTAAGAATAAGCTCATGGATTATTTATATGATAATCTTGTTAGTATTAACTAGGGATAACTTTCACTTAAGATTGTCCCACACAAGTAGCCTATTTTCCCTCCATGACTCAAATCACCCACTTTGCACACAACACTTGGGTTCAAACCCCAGTTATAATAATTCCCATTCCCCTTAAATATCTAGATGTAAAACATAAAAACAATCTAGCTCAGTGAAAGCCTATCCTATAAGTTGACTTGGCGTAAATAAATTTTCAAGATGTTCTTGGGTAACCTTAGAAGGGACATAACAATAAGAGTAATAAACATGAGTGGTGATAACAATTTGGTATAGATTTGGAACTTATTTTCCAGTGAAGAAGGTTTAGTGATTCACTTCTTAATATTCCTCTCTATCGTTGCACCACCACTTCCCACATATTTTTAGGAGAGACCTAGAAAGAAAAGGGGATACTCAGAAACTTAAAGAAGTGGTTTGACTATATCCAAGTCTAGTGTTGGACAAAAATCCACATAGGAACTAAGAATTAGCTCTACATGTAACATTGGGTCATGCCCCATTGAATACTAGAACATGAGGCAATGCAAAATATAGTTAGGAATTCCATGGTATGATTCTAGGATTGTTAGGCTTAATCATCAACAAAATGATCATTAATTGAATGGAAAAAGTCCAACTCGAGAAGAGGAATCCTACCATTCCTAGACACCATTTGCAAAAGAAGAAATCATCCAAGAAGCAAGTGTCTAATCAATTCCTTGGAATTTAAAGTGTTTACACATTCATTCATTAATGTCAACTTTACCATTAATTATAAAATGAAAGTGTCGACTGGGATGACTAACCTATGCTACAATTTCATGGGCATAGAAACTAATTCTGCATCATCCCTTACATTCAGACATGTATTCTCTCCCTTCCCGACCTATCCTATCAACCTTCTTACTCACAAGAATTCTCGACAATTTCCAACAAGAAGGTATAGGATATCGGGGAGTATTTTTTGGTTGAGGAGGTGGCATTAGTGCTTTTTGTTGAGAATTTGGTTGCTAGTTTTGGTGACATTTCCAAGGTTTCTATTGACTAAACCATTATATTTGTTGGGATTGTTGATAAGGAAAAAAAGGTGGCTACTAATTTTGGAAACTTGAATATTTCCATTACTCTTGGGGTGGAGATGGGTTTTTCCAATGTCGAGAATACTAATTTTTCAAGGGATTAAATTGACTATTCCAAGAATAATAGAAATATTGAGGGTGTTCATATGGCATACCTTGACTAGTTATTCATGGTATTTGTTTCCTTTGGTGGTTCATGAAATAGACCTACTCCAAATTCTGATATGCTCCCTCATATAAAGCCTTCAAACTTAATAGTTGTGGGCAATGATTGATTTCATCATTTTATTTGTAAATGTTGTAGAATTATATGCTATTTAGCAGGCATTCATGAAAAAAATGTCTTTAGTGCACTTTGGGAAAATAACTGCCAAATCATTTTTAGTTTCCTATTCATATTGACTTGGAGTGTATCAAAATGGATTGCCATAGATTTTAAAATATTTTTCTTCATATCTCCAACATATTTTCAATTTCTACTTTTGTTAATCTAGCTGTGGTCATAGAGGTTTTTTCAACAATTCCTTTGATTCCTTTACCCCTTTTAGTAGAAAATCTTGAGTAGTTTTTTCAAAAATTTATTATCTCATCATAAGTGCATTTGTAAATATCTACAAATGTGATCAAATTTAAAGCTTCCATATCATTATCTCTTACTTCTATCAAGAGAATTGTCTTAGAAGATTTTTTGTCAATTGATAAATCGATAGATCTCTTTTAACCAAAGTGAAATATCTTAACATAGTCCTCTAATTATTTGTCCTTTCTAAGTAATTTGGAATAGTTAATCTCTTGAGTCTCCATATTTTCAATATTCGGTGTATTTCTCTATAAAGAGATTCTTCATAGTTTCCCATGTGTAAATATTATGTATATATAGACCTATGAACCATTTGAGGGATATTTCCTTCAAAGTAGAGGGGAAAATTCTCAGCTGGGCATAATTATTATATTCATAAGTGTTGAAAAGGGATTCAAATTCAAGGATAAAAGTGTCTAGGACCTCAGTGATCATTCTATGAAAATGGGGAAGAGATGCTACATTTATTTTTTCATTCTTACTTACTGCCCTAACCCCAAATTCTTCAACACTTTCTTCAAATATTTGTTTTGTACTATATTCAATGGTTATTAACTTACACTACTCCAATGGGGATTTTTTCTTCTCATGGCACAATCAAGGGGATTGGTCATGTGTGAGTTGTAAATACTTATGGTTAGGGTTCTTCAATTTTAAAACCGATTATGAGCCTAGTGCTAAGAGTATGATTGGAACATTTTAAAAGGATGACTTAGCATTTCATCAAGCATTCTATCAAGAATTTCATCAAACATTCTATCAATCATTTCATCTAACAATTAGCATGCACACTCAAGTGATAGTAGAAAGAAGTCAAACCATTTCCTCTGGTCATGTTCCCTCCTCCGATGCAAAACCGTGTGCCCTCCTCCTCTGCAAATCCATGTTCCCTCCTCCTCTGCAAATCCATGTGCCCTCCTCTTCAAATCTGTCTTCCCTAGCCTCCTCTCATGTGCCCTCCTCCCGTGCACCTCTCCCTCCTTCTCCTCCTTTCCCACCTTCCACTCTGCATGAAAATGACTGTGCCCTAGCCTCCTCTTGTGTGTCTCTCCCTCATTCTCCTCCTTCTCCTATCCTCCTCTCCCTTCCGTGCTCCAAATCTGTGGGACTGTGGTGGTGAGTGTGACCATCTCTGTGTGCGAGTGTATAGTGGTTGTGATTTGAATTTTGTTTTGCTTTGTTTATATGTTGTTTTATTTTCATTTTTATTTTTTGTTTTTTTATATTATATATATAATATATAATATATATTATATATTATATATATTATATATAGGCCTAGACTATAACTCTTCCAAACTCTTCCATCTAAATCATTGGGGGCCCACCGAGAAAAGAGAATAAAGAGAAGGATGAGGGATTTCCAAACACCTA
>JZKD02S1737339.1:18675-38294 GCA_000966675.3 Picea glauca | reverse complement strand
TTAAAATGACTTCAATTAGAACTATTTTAAGTCTTGTGGTAGTAGAAGATTTGCATATTGAACAGTTAGATGTAAAAACAACTTTTCTCCATGGGGATTTGGAGGAAGAGATTTAAATGCAGCAGCCATAGGGGTATGAGGTCAAAGGGATGGAGAATTTGGTATGCAATTTGAAGAAGAGATTATATGGCCTAAAGCAATCTCCAAGGCAGTGGTATCTGAAGTTTGACAGGTTTATGATAGAACAAGGTTATAGTAGATGTCATTCTGATCACTGTGTTTATTTTAAAAAGCTATAAAATGGAAGCTTTATTATCTTGCTATTGTATGTAGATGACATGATTGTTGCAGGGTCTAATAATCAGGATATAAATGTGCTCAAGAAGAAATTAGCCAATTCATTTGCGATGAAGGATTTGGGTGATGCAAAGAAAATCCTTGGTATGAGAATAAGAAGAGGCAAGAAAAATCGCAAACTGACATTGTCTCGGGGTGAGTACACAGAGAAGGTGTTGGAGAGGTTTAGAATGAAAAATGAGAAACTAGTTAGTACACCTTTGGCCAACCATTTCAAATTAATTAAGGAAATGTGTCCCAAGACACAGAGGAGATAGAATACATGTCCAGGGTCCCATATTCATCAGCAGTTGGCATCTTGATGTATGCAATGGTTTGCACAAGACTAGATATTGCACATGCAGTGGGAGTTGTGAGCAGATATATGAACAATCTAGGTAAAGAACATTGGGAGGCAGTAAAGTGGATTCTCAGATACTTGAGAGGTACTGCTAATCATGCATTATGTTTTTGATGTTCAGAAACTGTTCTACAAGGATATGTTGATTCAGATATGGTAGGTGATAAAGATAGCAGGAGGAGTACCACAGGGTATGTGTTTACTATAGGTGGAACAACAGTAAGTTGGATTTCAAAACTGCAAAAGGTTGTTTCACTTTCAACAATAGAGGCAGAGTATGTTGCTATTATAGAGGCTAGTAAATAGATGATTTGGTTACAGAGGTTTATGGAGGAATTGGGAAAGAAGAAAGAGAATAGCAGGTTGTACTGTGACAGTGAGAGTTTCATTCATCTTCCAAATAACTCAGCCTTCCATTCGAAGACTAAGAATATATAGTTGAGGTACCACTTCATATGATCTGCCTTGGAATATGGACATTTGAAGTTGGAAAAGATACACACTAGCCAGAATTCTACAGACATGTTAACAAAGGGAGTAACTAGGGAGAAATTGAGTTCCTTCTTAGTTTTAGTTGGTCTTCAAGAATGAAGATGAAGATGAGGAATTTGCTAGGTACAAGAAGGTTCAGATTCCATCATATACAATAGCGGTGGATTTGTTGAGATCAGTCTCCAAGTGGGAGATTGTTGGTTGTGGAGCCCGATTATCTTCTTGATTTAGAGGTCTTTTACTTTCAGTTGTGTTTATACCCCATGGAATATTTACACCCCAGAAGTATGTACACTCTTCCATGTGGGGGAGTGCAGAAGGGGGGTACCCCCTCTGCAGGGTCTGGGGGGCTATGCCCTTGGTTAGGGGCAAGCAGGCCCCCAGCGGGGGTTCAGGGGCAAAGCCCCTGAAGGAAAAATTGCCTTGTAAATGTATATTGTAATTTCATTGTAAATCTGGACCGTTCATTATAAGGTTGCAGATCTAAAAATAGAGATTATGTTAGGGTTTTTTCCCCTAGAAGGCAACCCTCTTTTATGAGGGAAATGTATTGTGGCTATGATTGATGGTGAATATTGTATTCTGAGATAGGAGACTGTGAGTGAAAGAAGAGGAAGTTACAATAGGTTTGTTGTAGGTTGTATCCCTTCATATGTTGGATAATAATAAAGGAAGGACCTGGAAATTTCTCTGGTGGACATAGCCCACACTGGGTGAACCATGTAAATCTGTGTCTCTATTGTATTGTGTATCTTTTGTGTTTTGTTTCTGCATTTTTTTTGTTTTATTGCTCCACGGTCTTGTTTTTCTAAGACATAGTTATGCATGGAGAAGCTAAAATATCAAACGACGCAGTCCGACAAGAACCACTACAACATCAGTGGGTGAAAAAGAATGTCGAACCAATGAGATAGTTTGACATGCATAATGAGAAGGAAACATTTAAGCAAGCCATACAAGAATTCTTGAAGCAAGACACCATTTCGACTTCAACTGCGCAGTAGAGAAAGGAAGCGCCAGATTACGAGATGCCTCTATTGTTGGATCATACCAATGAAATGCAACCCATGGGACAAGTAAGTACAATCAAATGATTTTTTAAAGCATGTGTAAAACTATTGAATGATCCATCCACTGATGAAATATTTCAAAATATATTAGAAAAATGTAGAATAGAGACAGAAGGAAAACTAGAAAAAAAATAGTCAACCACATACATACAAGGAGACGAACAAGTAGAGAGTTCAGGCTGAATGCCCACATTGTAGATTTCAACATGGGAGATATCATACTGGATCTAGGATCTGAAGTCAATGTACTACCAAAGAAGACATGGAAATATATGGGAGATCCGACATTAGGATATTCACCTGTTAAACTGAAACTAGCAAACCAACACAGAGTCCTACCAATTGGTAGACTGAAAGGTGTGACAGTAGACCTAGATTGAGTGCGCACTAAAGAAAACGTTGAAGTGATTGAATTAGTGGACGACACAACACCATATCCAACATTGCTTGGCTTGCATTGGGCGTTTGATAACCAGGACATAATGAATTTAAAGACATGAAAAATGACATTTGAGTCAGGAGAATATAGGGTCATCGTTCCATTGGACCCATTAGAAGGGGAA
The DNA here is from genome assembly GCA_000966675.3 of Picea glauca. NCBI lineage: Eukaryota > Viridiplantae > Streptophyta > Pinopsida > Pinales > Pinaceae > Picea > Picea glauca. The sequence continues at coordinate 35,472 of JZKD02S1737339.1, read as the reverse complement.
AGGTTTATAGAACCTACTTGCTTAGACTTAGAGAAAATCATCTAGTTGTACAAAACAACTGTGCATGATGAAGATTATGTAAATCCAATTGCAGATGGGATAATCAGTTGGTGGAGCATTACTTCATGTGCGGCAGACTCAGATACGAGCTTAGAGAACTGGCAACAAAGGCTACACGATGTTTTCACAAGAAGGTGCGTAAGAATAGACCACGCAGTAAGATGGGTAGCCATGGAGATAAGGGAACCACCCAGTTTCCATGGAGTGAATGATATAGAAGTATTCTTGGCACAGTATGAGGATGAAATGTTAGAAAATGAGAGACTCTTAGCACTCAATATATCACTCAAGGCCACACCTACAATATGGTGGGGCACACACAAAGAAACAATCACGGATTGGTACTAATGTACGCAGTTACTGTGCATAAGGTTTGGTGCAGAACAAAAAAGAAACAAGAAACATAAGTATGATGGATAGGGGGCACCAGCAGAACACTTGGAGAAGTGCATAACGCTATGGAAGATGACACCCACAGAGGAATTGACTCATCATTTCATACACACTTTAGAGGGCATACTAGAAAACTGGTATATAGACCAGGAACTGCGAAGAGGAACTTCGAACTGGACAGTACTACAACATAATTTTATAGTCGCTTTATCATTCGATCATGATAAACCCAAAATATATGCAACACTTAAGCAGATAAGAGGAGTGATATTCATTAAGGAACCAAAATTCGAACTCATAACAGAGGAACAACAACGAAACAGACAAATAGTAAAATAATTGTTGTCATGCTACCATGTGCAGGAAGAAGCACTAGATGAAGACGATCCACTCAATATTCAGATCAAGGAAGCATAAGGCGAAAGAGAAGTGGAAGTTCCACCTATAGAATCAGAAGTAATTGTTGCGTCGATCAAGGTCAACAAAGTCAACATTGGGACAGTTGAGAATACCAAAATGGCCAGCATTAGAGACTATTGGGATGAGAAAACAATAGAAATTGTAACATAGTTACTATGCGATTACAACGACCTGTTACCCACAACATTTACAGAAATGAAGGGTATAGCAGGAGAGCTAGGAGAAATGAAAATACCACTCAGAGTTGAAGAAACATTGATCAGACAATGACAATACAAACTAAACCTGATATATAAGAAGAAATTTAAAGCTGAGATCGATAGAATGTTCGAAGCCAGTATCATAGAACCTATGGAAGGATCACAATGGATTAGCTCGATGGTAGTTCAGGAAAAAAAACAAGGCGGGATAATAATATGCATCGACTTGAGGAAGTTGAATGATGCATGCCTACATGACTTGTTCCCTACACCTTTCACGGATGAAGTGTTGGAGAACATAGGAGGACACCTAGTTTATTCATTCAAGGATGAATTCTCAGGCTACCACCAGATCAAGTTAACATAAGAATACTGATACAGGACCACGTTTGCTACAGAATGGGGATCCTACCAGTACATAGTCATGTCGTTTGGACTGAAGAATGCACGAGGAATATTTTTCAGGGTAGTCATCATTGCATTTAAGGAGTTTATCCACCGGTTTCTGGAGGTATACTTGGACGATTGGACAATCTATAGTCTGTTGAAAGACCATGTAGAGGTATTGTAGATGATGTTAGAAAAATGCAGGCAGTGCCAGATATCATTAAACATCAAGAAATGTATATTCAGAACATCGTTTGGGATACTATTGGGCCATATAGTATGCAAACAAGGTTTACTAGTAGATCCTACAAAGATTGCAGTAATTGTTAACTTGCGACAACCAAAGTGTTATAGTGGGAAAACCCCCCTATGGAATAGACTAGGGTTCAAAATGTAGGTAGAGATAACCATCTAAAATTCTCCTACTCTTTAGACTACCCTGACAATACCCCACATTCATACAAGAAATACGATATGAAAAGATCTGGTAACTCTACCTTAAACTCCGAGTCAGATGTTGATCCTTTCGCATTCAGTTGCTCCTCAACTACAAGTCTCCTCCCAAGGTTGACCTACATTTACTAAAAGACAACGAAGAACTATGAACATGCATCTCATATATGGATTAGTAGGTTAAATGTCATAATAAAACATGAATCAAACACAAATATTGAACACATCATATGGCGGGACAGAAAAAATACTTCTTTTATTAGAATCACAAAGTTTACTTACAATGATATCGACGATTTCTCCTCAAACCTGGTTTGAGATCCTCTTCACCAAGATCCAATTGCTTCCACATATCTTTCTCCTGTTAATCTCCCTCTAGGGAATGGATTAGGCTTGCAATGGAGGAAAAAGGCAAGAATAGGGAATTATGGCTCAAAACTCACAATGTGGCTGCAAATTCTTAGGGCAAGGGGGGAAAGTGAAATGGGCAGAGTTTCACTGTTCTTATGATTAGCTTAGGAATGAGACCCCAAAACCTCCTTTTACATGAAAAAATGATGGTTACTCGGGTGGGTGACTGGCTATAGCCGGTGGAATAGTTGGGAAGCTTCCCAATAGCTCGTAATCTCAATGAATTCCTTGCAACTTTTAAATTTTTGCAACATTTTTGGGTATACACAGGCTATAATGGTGCAGCTAGCATACATATGCAAGTTGTAGTGGTGCAACAAGCATGTGTACATGGGAAATAGTGGTGCAGGGCGCGTACATCTTCAAAAATATGGTTTTTAAGAAGAGTTGCTCAGTGATGGCTTTGCAAAGATAGCTAGTAAGATGACATGATGCCAGGTATGCATGTATGGTGCAATTTAGGGTTATAACATATGCCCCCTAATGTGTGAGGTCAGAAGAGCATATGATGGCTGAAATACATTACAAATCTTCACCAACGTATGAAATGAGTGAGCCCCAGACCAGATTTTAGGAGGTGCCATCTATAAAAATAATAATTGTCTCACTGAGGCGGGCATACCCATGCTCAGGATGAAATAAATTATGGATGCCAATCAAATACACTGCAGATCCATGTCATATAACTATATAAAGTGTATCCGTGAGAAATACACAATGGATCTACATCTCAAAATCAAAGATATACATGTATAGTATCCATCTTCAAGAAGCCAATGATGCCTGATGGCTGGAAATGAGGACTTCAGAGCTCGAGCAGCAACTTTAAGATATTCGAAACTCAGGTAGGAGTGTAATGTGAGTGTATGAATTCACTACCCAGAGGTCTTTGACGACTCGTCGGGAACAAACAAGAGGATCTCGATGATCAAGCAAAGAACTTTAGTGATTTCGAACAAGGACTTGATTGGACTTTCGGGATGGCCGAGCATGAGGGAAAAAGAAAAACTATAGAGAGGCCGACTCAAGTTGGGTAAGACTTCCCTTGGACAATAGAATGAGAAATGATGAGACTCAGGCAACATGACATTGACATAAGTTCACGATGCAGGAGGCAACACAAACTCTCCATGTGTTTGGAAGAATAACCAAACAGAGGAGGACACAATTCTATGTAGTGAGAACAACTTCCTAATGTCATATTAAATCCCAAAGCTTGACGAGAAAATGAAAGGATGTGCTTTATCCAAGGGAGACTCATTGTGCTGCCATAAAACGAAAAATACTTTTCCCATCCTCTTTTTGGGGTATATTTGATATTTTTTCCTTTTTCAATATTTTGAAAGAGATTGAAAAGGAATAAAATAATTCTACATTACAAAGGAGGAATGTTTGTCGCAAGCATACTAGTTTCAAGCACAAGGAACACACTAATGCTCAGAGAAAGGAGACATGTGCAGGAAAAAGACACTTGGGAAAATTCCTCCATGGGTCAAGGTGTCAAGACGAAATGCTATAAGGCTTGCATATAATGCGTGCTTCAAAGGTTCAGTTGAGAGAAACATGGAGCTGACATTAGGCCAAAGACACAGGGCTGCAAATGGGATTAACAGGAAACAATGATAATGCCCTTCAATGTAATTTTAACGATCCTAGAGAAGGTAAGCTTGGTGGTTTTTCATTTTTAGAGAGTTTGAAAAAGCATAAAAGAAGACTCCGCTAGGGTACCTTTTTCGAAGGTAGTCTAGTCGGTTCAAAAGAGGGGTAAACTAGCACTGAAAAGACGTCTATTCAAAACCATTTTAACGATTGTGAAAAATAAAAGATCACTCGACAATCTTTTCAATTTTAAGGAGTCTAAAAAGATCTTAACTATGGACTCACAACCTTTTTCTAGATTTAGTCCCCTTAGCTTGAAAAAGTGAAATTTGTTGAGGAGAACTCTCCCGGCGAGATGAATCTCCTGAGGTATACCTTTTTCTTCCTTAATCTACAGGCCAGAAAAGGGGTAAACTCATACTAGTAGATGTTTTCTGAACCAGTTAATGAGTGTGAAAGAACAAGGTCACTTGGCGATATTTTCAATTTTAAGGAGTTTGAAAAGAGCTTAAGTATGGACTCTATTAGGGGATGTTCTTCTGGACCAATTTAACGAGTGTGAAGGAACAAGGTGACTCGATAATGTTTTCTATTTTACAGATTCTGAAAAGAGCTTAACTATGGACTCCGTGGGGGTTCCTTTTTGATAAATTTAGTCCTTCAGGCCCAAAAAAGGGTTAAACTTATACTTGAGAATACTCTTCTAGCAAATCAGAGTTCCTAGAGGATACCTTTTTTCGTAAAATTTACCATCCGGACCGAAAAAGGGGAAAACTACCTCCAGATAGATGTGCCTTCACATTTTAGTTTGGCGAGTGTGAAGGGAAACAAGATTGCTCGACAATATTTTCATGTTTATAGAGTCTGAAAAGGGCTTAATGAAGACTCATTTTCTGGGAGTCACGAGGGTGAGGTCAAGAGGGATGACATACCAGACGTATGAGGCTCAAACTCATAATCAAGACAAGACTAACAAAGACTCCCAAGCCTAAAGTCATTAATGACGACATGGACACCAAAATGCAACCACGATCTACCTAGGGAATCCATGTAAAAGAAGGCTCTACCACTAAATTACGACACTTGTAAAACAAAAGTGACGTCTTTATGTCACAATTCGGTGGGATCAATCCTATGGAAAAGCAGAAAAGAGAACATGATGCAGAAAGTGGAGGTGGAATCCTAACTTAAATGCAAAAAGTTGGAAAAATGACTTTTACCAAAGGACCTTCAAAAGTAACCCATCTCTCAAAAAGTTTTCCAAACCAAAAGTAAATTATATTGTAACATCCAATGAGAAACTCAAGAACCATACTAAATGATTTTCAAGGCAGAAAAAATGACAAAAGAATCCAAAAAATGACAAAAAGGGCCAAAAAAGTCTACAAATAGAAGTTGGCAACTCATTATCACCACTGCAAATTGAGAATTGACAAAAGTGATAAAAACACCCCTTTTCTGAAAGATTTGATTCTGAGAGCTTCAAAGGACGAAACAAACTTCCGCTCGGACCAAGTAGGTACAAACTAGCTCCTTCTACAGTTCCATACTTCTTTCTTGCATTAATTTTAATATTTGGGGGGGCACACACTCTTAAAAAGGGGTGTCCCTACCTGTACGTGGGTTGTCCAAGTACAACCCACGTATTCTCACGGGAAAAAAATACTCTTCCCATGTGCACACATGACTGTTCTCACTACAACCTGTGTACACCCTCAAAAAAGGTAAATAAAAAATCAAATACAAGATCTAACTCCCCTGTGAACTTGTCATTGACAGGATGTAAGTCCACTGGAGAGAGAGAGAGCATGAGGATATAGATATCTTGTTCGATGCGGACCCTGTAGCTATGGCCGCATTGAGACAATGTGGTTTGTAGAAGTTCTTTCAGTGTCCATTCATGAGGGCATAACCTAGGTTGTTGAATTCCCTGGTGGATTATTGGCACCCCGATGCTGAGGCATTTATGCTGGAGGGGAAGTAATTGAATCCAATGAATGAAGACATTTAATTTATGATTGGCCTCTCAAGGAGAGGAGAACCAGTCTAGTTGCGTACTTTTCCCCCTGGGGCTCATAACATTTTCGAGTTGATCGGACTACATTGTGAAGCTGGCACTGAGAAGGTAGGTTCTCAGGTGTCGATCCACAAGATTTCCAGCCTATCACTAAAAGTGATAGTTTTACTCATTGGGTAGATCACTGGATCTACGGATTTACATTAGGCTTCCCGGGCGCACATGCATTATGCAGTACAGTTCTTGAATGCACGAATCTTTGACTGGAGTACGACCATGCTAGACTGCATGAAGAGACAGCTCACCAGGTGTCATGGGAAAAACAACAAAAACTTCGGGTTTGATACTATTCTATGTTGATTCTTTTTTGAGAGGGTACCAAGTCGCAGTCCTCGAGAGATAGTGTGGGGGCATGTGGCCTTCAAGTCAATAGTGTGTAGATGGGTGACATTGCTACCACAAAAGGGGGGCGGAAGGACCATAGAGGCCTTTGATGACACCTTTTTTGACTGGTGGGCATGAAATATTCTAGCAATAGAGGACTACCCCTACGTCGGGATCAACTTTTCCAGGGACCTGAACGTGCCCTTACCTCCTAGAGTTGAGCGAGGAGATATGGGTATGTTTGTTTTTAAATGTTATTTAATTTTTAATTTATTTTTATATATATCATTTTTATGTGTACCAAAGTACCTGACAACTATGTATCTATTATGTACAGATGTGGGACCAGTGCATGCAACATATTTTGCGAGGAGCAGGCTACATCCTTGACCAGAAGAAGCACTGACAGTGGCCTCCGGACTAGCAGCAGAAGTAGGGGCACCTCCAACCGAAGAGGATGAGAGAGTGTTGAGATGGGTGGAGCGGAACCTCAATGTGCTCACTCGTACAATGCCCATGGCCAAGATCGAGGATCTAGTCACCATCTATACAGGCTCATGTGGTTGGGGTGCCACGGACCTGGGTCCATCTTTTCCGGTGTTTGGAAAATGTCATCATTCACTATGGCAGGGCCAATAGGCCCCGTTCTTAGCTAGGAATACTTACATGCTGAGAGTACTCTTTTGTGTATTTTTGAGGGCATAAGCCCCATGACATATGATGGACATATTATTTTTTGAGGTTCTTGCACCCACCTATGTACTCTGAGACTTTCAATATATATATATGTGTATTTGCATCTTTTTATGTCTTATAGATCAAATATTTACAATGTATGTACATGTGTATGTGTGTGCAATATTCCAATATAATACATGATTAGCTAGAGTATCTGTGATTTGATTCAATCTCCTAGGAACATGGATATGAATAATGTAATCAAAGCATTGTTCTAAGAGACGTACCCTAAGGAATCATCGGTGTAGAGTAGGATCATAAATGCGGTAAACCCCATTTAATTGGGACACAACCAGCTGTGCATCTAAGTAGACCCGGAGGTGAGAGATACCATGCAACAAAGTGCCACAAAGAAACTCTATTACTGTGCTATACTCGACGACATTGTTTATGGCGTCACCTAGACATATACCTCTAGAAAATAGCAACTAGCTTTGAGGTGTGAAGATCACCCAAGCTGCGGAAGCAAGCCTCCGAGTGTGTCAGCTGGTGTCGTCCGCATACCCAACGAAGACCTATGATTCACTTGACATCTGCCACAATGAAAAAGATGACATAAAAAATGACACGTCCACAAAACAAAAACACAAAAACTAAATTGTATAAAAACTATACATATGTACAAGAAGTCACCCAAGGTGACCCACCTACGAGTAATACTTCTTGAGGTAGAGCCCATTTGTAGGCTCTACCAAAGATTTCCCTTTGAAGTCAACCAAACGATAAGAACCCTTCTTTAGTACCTCCTTCACGATGAAAGGTCCGAACCACATGGATTTGAACTTGCCTGCCCCTAGGGGATCCTTATCTTGGTCATAGACCAGGACAAGGTTGCCTTCAAAGAAAATCCGAGGACGAACGGACTGATCGTACTGACACTTGAATTTTTTCTTGTGAGCCTAATTAGCCAAGGCTGCATCATGACATTTCTCATAGAGCTGCTCGAGATATAATAAGCGTTCCTCAAGCGGTGAAGTGTCTGGAAATAATTGTACTGCCAATTTAAGAGATGGGATCTAGCATTCTATATGTAAGATTGATTCCAACCCATAAATGAGTTGAAAAGGTGAAAAACTAGTTGTAGTCTTTACAGACATTTGGTATGCCCACAATGTTGAGTATAACATCAAATTCCAATTTGACTTGGCCGAATTGATCGATCGCTACACAATAGTCTTGAGGGACTTATTCACAGCTTCCACCTAAACATTCTCTTTTGGGTAGTAGGGTGATGAATGCTCTTGCCTAAACCCAATATTTTATGTTAACTCAGACATCATTTTGTTCTGAAAGTGACTACCATGGTCAGTGACAATCTCCTTCGGGATGTCGAACCTTTCTATTATCTGATTGAACAAAAAGAGAGTTGTTTTCTCGCCATCATCTTTGAACGTTGGCATAGCTTCGACCCACTTTGTGAAGTATTCTACTGCTATGATAACATAACGATGCCCCCTGGCTGAAGGGGAGTGGAATGTAGCATAATCAATCCCCCACTTGGTGAAGGGGCCAACTGTAATGAAGAGAAACATAGGAGTCGGGTGTTCCCTCATCTTCCGAGAGAATATCTGACACGGGTGGCACTTCTTGACTGATTCAACATAATCCTTTATTAACGCTGGCCAAAAGTAATTGGCTCATAGACTCTTTTGGGTTGTTTCCAACCCAGACAAATGAAAACCACATGCTCCAGTGTGGAATTCATTAAGCATGAGTTTCTCTTCTTCATGAGTGAGACATCTATGGAGGATGCAATCTACACCTCGACGATACAAAGTGTCATCAAGAATGAGATATTTTTTTTCCTGATAGTGTATATGTTGATGATCATCATGAGAAGTAGAGGTAGGGAACTTCAAATTCTAGAGATAGACTGGTATATCTCCATACCAGGGGTCTGAATATGAAATTAGGAAAATAACTCCTTTAATTGGTGATTCTTCAAGCGTAACATCACCTGACTCGACCGAAAGTTCTGAGATAAGTTATGCAAAGACCAATGACTTCTTAGATTTCACAGAAACAAAATCCAAGTCAAATTCCTGGAGGATAAAAATCCATCTACTGATATTTTCGCCGATTACACGTTGTGTCAACACGTATTGGAACAGATTCACAATGGCAATGACAGTGGTCTTGCGAAACAGGATATAATGATGAAACCACTGGACAACATGTACTTCAGCTAACACAATATTTTCAATATGGGAGTAGTTGAGTTCTAGTCCAACCAGGCCTCGTCTCAGGTAACTGATGACATGTTCTTCAAACAAATTGTCCTCTTGAACCAAGACCATACCGATGGTCAACTCTGTCGCGACCAAATACAATAAGAAATATTTATTATAATTAGATGGCCGAAGCAGAGGGGAAAACGTGAGGGTGTGTTTCAACACTTTGAAAGAGCACCAAGCAGTTTCATCTCAATGGAAAGGGACATCCTTCTTCGATAAATGCATGAACCCTTTAGTGATATTGACATAGTTTTCGATAAAATGACGAAGAAAATTGGCCTTTCCCTGTAAACTTTGAAGCTGAGGAACTGTGCATGGGGGAGGCAATTGAACTATTGCCTCAACCTTTAGAGGGTTGACCATGATCCCTGTTGTCGAAAATATGAAACTTAGAAGATGATCTAACATCACCCAAAATATGCACTTGTTTGGATTCAATCGAATCCGATAGTACCGACATCGCTCAAAGATAAGTCGGAGGTGCGTGGGATGATCAGATCTGTTATGCGATCGTGATGCTAAATCATCGAGATAAGCCTCGACTATGTGTTTGAGATCGTGGAAAGAAAAATGCATGGCTCACTAAAAGGTGGTTGCAACATTCTTGAGGCCAAAAGGCATCTTTTGATAAGAGAATGTACCCCATGGATAGATAAAAGATGTTTTATGATGGTTTTTTGGATTAATCTGTATCTGATTGTATCCTGAAACCCCATCCATGAAAGAAAATACCTCATAGCCTATGCATTCATCGACAATCTGGTCGATGAATGGGGTGGGTACATTATCCTTTGGACAGGCCTTGTTCATATCATGGAATTCCATACATACATGAATCGTTTGCTGCTTTTTGTTGACTGGAATGAGATTTGACACCCATTGAGTCAATTGCATGGGGTAGATGAAACCGACTTTGAGCAGTTTCTCTACTTCAGCCTTAATGGCTGCTACTTTCTTAGGATTTACTGGATGAAGCTTATGTTAGAATAGCTTAGCGTCGGGATACATCGTTATTTCATGTTCAATGAGTCTTGGATCAATGCCTGACATTTCCTCCTAAGACCAGGCAAAAATGTCACAGAATTCCTTAAATAAATCTATGTAGATTTGAATCTCCTCAAGGGAGAAATATGCTCCAATGAAGACATTCTCCATGACACTAGGGGGTTTGGAGATATCGATACGTATATTTTCAATGATGGTTTCCATATTACCTTTGATGTAAATTATGTGTGTAGCCAAATGATTGATAGGACAAGACCTATCTCCAGTCATAGTCAACACAAATTCACCGGCATCAATTCTTCTTAACTCTAGGAGAAAATAAGATATGTGTTGGAGATCATCCCAGGGTTTGTTCAGACCAGTCATTGCCTCGATAATCGCCTCGTCTGAGGGCAAGACCAAGTCTAAATAATTGGTAGTGGCGAGGGAATCTTGAGCCCAAATAGGCTCGATAACTGGATCTAACTCCTGTGCGTGAGTCAGATTGGGGTTGGCAGAAGCTTGTTGGACTATAGAGTATGAAACCTCTGCCACGAACAAGGGAATGGCCATGCCATGATTCCATTTCCCTTCCATCGTGGTCGATGGGGAAGGAAGAGTCCATGGATCATTAAAGTAAGTCATGCAGAATGACGACACTTGAAAGATTTCAGCCTTAGGATGGTTGAGGATAACGGATATTAACTTGACATCACCAAACGGAGGTGGGTAATCAAAAGTACCCATCAAAGGAGAGCACAAACCAATCCATGCATTGATGACATACGGCTGTGGATTATCAATCATCGAGACCGTGGATGCCCCCTATGAAGGGTCAGGATGGGAGAAAGACAACTGATCAATGGACATTATCCAACCCTCATGTGGAAACAATAAGACTCGGAAAACTGTGGCAACCACTGCATGCATAGCATAGGTCCAACTCCTTCCTAACAAGAGATTGTAGTCGAGAGGTGCATCGACCACTTCAACTTTGATGCACATGGTATTTCCTCCTAGATGCACGGTGAAAGAAGGAATGATTCCATGTGGTTTGAACGAGCGACCATAGAAGGTGGTAAGAAGAGTAGGTGACAGAGACAAAACTGGTTTTCCAATGGCTTTCCAATATGCCAACAACATCACGCATGTCGAGGCACCCTCATCAAACACCATACAAAAAATATTCCGAGTAAATTTTTTTGTGGTGTAAGCCACTACTATATGAAACATAATGTGGTATGGGAGATGAGGTTTAAAGTCGGTCGCATCAGGCATGATCGTTCCCGAATTACAAGTCGCAACAAATCCGAAGGCAACTAATAGAGCCTTTCTCTGTGAAGGGTATCTCGGGAGGACTTGCAAAGCAGAAATTGCGCAAGGGATTTGTGACAAATCCTCCACCATAGAGTAGTTCTGGCAGGCCCTAGCGTTTGGATTGTGGGAATCTTTCTTGAACGCCCCTTTCAGGATGCATGTCATTATTTCGCCCAACGTCTTCTTGATCTAGAGAGGAACAGATGGGTTTTCGGTTTCTTTACCCTTTTCAAAAGTGTTTGGCATTCCATAATTGTGTGTCCTAATTTCTATGTAGGAATCACCTTTCAACATATAAACATTCGAGGTTGAGATATTACTAGATGACAAAGGGGGTCCCTGACTCAAACCATCCGCGTTCAAAAAGGCTTGAGTTAAATTTTTCCCATGAGGAAATGGTTCATTAACACTGCAGGCTGCTGCTGCGCCAATAACTTTTGGTCCTCAACAAGTTGAGGGCACATGTGAGTCGGGTGGTATTCTGTGCAAAGTTTGCAAAGATACTTTGAATTTCTTCTCTCTATGTTACCCCCACCAGCATTGTTGGTGGGTTTCTTATCCCCCTTAACCTTATTTCGTTGTTTTTTCTTGCCGTCAGACTATTGGTTGATCTTCAAGTTCATCGACTGCACACTGTGTATGTATGACGTTTTAGTAGGGGGAGAAGCCAAACTAGAATCTTGGCTAGCCACTGTATTCTATATCGATAATTGTTGTAATTGATTTGACAATGGATCAATGGAATTCACTTGTGATGAACCAATGATACCATCAGCATGTGGTCGAGACTTTTGTTTGGTCTTGTTAAGGATAGACCGTGGTGCATCTAGCAATACTTTGTAGAGTTTACTAGACTGAGAGTATATTAGTTCAAGATGTTGATCTCTCATTATCGCCTCTTCCTCGAAAAACACTCTCGATGTTGCAACGTCCTTGGATAACTAAGGGACCAAAGACTTAATGAACCACTCTAGCAGGAAAGCCGGTGGGATTGGTACCTTTATCAAACTCTTCTACGCCTCCATTCTCGAATGTGATCTGAGATATAGTCATCCTTTGTTTGCTCAAAGTTGGCCAAAAATTTGGTGTCGACATCGTATCTCACAGGTAATTGAAAATGGTTCAGAAAAACCATTGCCAATTCGCCAAAAGTAGATTATCTTGAGCGGTCGAGCTCGATGTACCATTTTGCAACAATCCCGATAAGCATGTGTTGAAACATATGCAACTGGATGGAGTCATCTCTCAACGAGTTGGATAAGAACCATAGGTGAAAGGTGGTCACATGATCACCTAGATCTTCGTTAGGCTTACCTTTGAACTTTAGAATGTCTGAGGGAAACTTCGTCAGCATGGGAGGCCAACATGGATTGTGACAGATTGGGTTGTTTAATAACCTTGTCAAGTCTGGAAAATGTAATGTTGCCAGAAACGGTAGCTTGGGTTGTTGACTATGTATAGAGAAAAAGGAGCATGGGGTTTGACTGGCACCAGGTTGCTAAGAAAAGTTAAGCTGTTGACCAGGGTTTTGGTAAATACCATGGCCATGGTCGACGTACAAATACTACACTTGATGATACGTCATCGGCTAACTCCTGTAATTGGACGTTGAGGGCTAGGAAGGGATTGCTCCCAACAATATGTTCCAAGTATTCTGGAAAGGGTTTCCCCTTGCTGATCAAATGGGTATAGGTACAGAGCCTTGCCTGGGGTTCCATTGACCACGAAAGGGGTTTCCCCTGGTAGGCATCCTTGATGAGGGGATTGATCCCTGCCATGGATTCTAAGGTCCTTGTGAGGTATTTTCCCCCTGTGAAGGAATAGTACCCTACATAGGATTTTTTTTTCCAAAACTAGGTTTGCCCCTGAATGAGATGACAGCTGACGAGAATGCATTGTTACCAAACACATCAAACAAAGAGAATGGAAAAGAACCCACATGCATGGTGTTGGAACAAGGTCATTTACTACCTACTCCAAGAAAGTTGTAGTTCATGTTTGGCCAGACGAGCTGCTGAGAAGCACCACCGAGTGAGGGGGATGGTGGAGGTATATGAACCCCTCCATAAGGGAAAGCATTATAGGGGGCTAAAGTTCCCCCCATGGACCCTTGCAAAGGAGCGTTTGACCTCCCTGCCCCTAGACCCATGGTCTGTAGGGTGGAGTAGGAGAGGACTGAGTTTGTATCAAAGCAAGGCATCCCATATAAAAATGGAAGGCCCATTGCACTTTGTGTGAACAGAGAAGTGATCGCCACCATAGATGGAATCACACCACTGCCCAAGCTAGAGGTGGTCAAGACCATAGTGGTCCAGACCTACGAAGGTGAGTTAGGAGGCAAAACTCCCCCTATGGTGGCAGTCATTAAGGGAGTATGAGGACTCCCATATGAAGTAGAAACATTCACTTCCATCGCTACTTGCAAGACTATTTGATGCTCGTGATGAGTTACCCTTTGGGGGACAACTTGTACCATGACATGCACCAACAAATCAGTGATCGGAGAATTAAATGGACCAAGAGATTTCGTTCCAAGGCCATAAATGGTAGGCTCCTTTGGTTTCGAAAGTTCTCCTCTCAGGGATGGCTCGGGTATAGTTTCTTATGGCCCGATCGCCTCAAAAGACCCTTGCTGGTCTAGTCTTCACCTTAGCGGTGGCATGTGTGGCTCCAAATTAACCGACGGCAGGCCAAGAAGCCTTCGTGACCAGTGGAGCTCTTGATATTCTACTTTGAAAGAAGATCAAAGACACACTAGGTCTTTTACTAACCTTGAAAACCAACACACACTAGAAAATCTCTTATGAGATAAAGCAAGCAAAGACTAACTTGGAAGAACAGTTACACTAGCCAACACTAGAGAAACTTACTGGTGCAAGTGAAACTCAAAAACTGAAGCATCCTCCAGCTATAATCTGCAAAGCATGGTCCGATGTCTGCCCTAGGTACTGTAGTATAACCCTACAGTCACCTGTGTAAGTACCTAAAATAAAGGCAACTAGGTTGCCAACTCACGAACAGTCACCAGGCGGGTACAGTCGACAATTGGGTGAACTATAATGAGTAGGGTATCAATCCCGAAACCTATCGAAGGTATCGAAAGAAAGTTTTATGGAAGATGACTGAGGACCTCAAACGGATTTGAGACCCATGAAGCTCCGTGGAAAATGCAACCGACATAATCCCAAGACAAGTCCTCCATATGCGTTCCCCACTATGCTTGGTTCGGATTTAGAGGGGTTATCTCCACTACCTTTCCGCACACAACCTTGTTTTTATCCCCTGTGTTCGAGGGGGGTCCTGGATAACTTCATGTTTACTAGACTTTTGACACTCCCTAGCATAGACTCCTATGTTTGTTTTTATAGCCTTTAAGAGTTTCCTCTCCAACCTAAATCAAGGCTCTAGCCTAGACTAGTTGATGGAGCCTACAAACATAAAGTCTAATAAATTTTAATTAAGTGTTAATTTTGAGTGGCTTGTTTTAAGTCAAGGAAACAGAAATGAAACTAGTGGTGTATTTGAGATGAAAGAGAAGAGCATAAAATGAATTTGAAAGCAAACTACTTCTTTTTGATAAATAAAGATTTGCAAATTTAAACTCTTTAACCAACTTTTCTTAACTACTTTTTCTAATATATTTTAAAAGAAAAACCCAAAACAAGATTTTGCTCGACTACGAGCTACTTAGTGTTCCAATCATTTAGTAAAGAACTTAAGAAAGCACTCTTTTTCCTGACAAGTAAATCAACTAACCTAACTACTTAACCAAGCAAAGAAATGATTTTTTTTTTTTTATGCTTTAAAATAAGAAACTTGAAATAACTTCTTTTTCTTTTCTTCTAAAGCAAGTAAAAGGGAAAAAGTGAAGACAAGACAAGACCAAAAAATGACTTCTGGTCTATTGTAGATCGTAGGGAGTCACTGATGATACTTAAACAAGCTGATAAAAAAAGACTCACAAAACTGTCTCAAACCCTTACAAAGAAAACACAAGAAATCTTTAAACGAAAAATCTAACTGACATCAAAATCAGGCTAAATACTATAACAACAAAGACCAAGACTAGATCAAGAAAACCCCTGAGACGTATGACTTCAATCAGGGAAGAGGTTGACTTCCTCTTCTTGAAGAAAGACTTTCTTGACACGGGCACGCAACCGACACTTAAGCAGCCTACGTATGTACGCGGGCTGTCCAAAGGTAGGGCACATATGTATGCATGCAGACCCACTTCAGGCCGTGCACACCTCTGTAACTTCTCAAATATAAAACTAATAGTCAAGGATGACAAGGCATAGAGTACTGGTATGGTAGACCAGAATCCATTAAAGACTCAGAAACTTATAGAAAACTCAAAAAAGGTAATCAAACCAATTAAAACACCCAAAAACTATCCCCTAAAAACCCTAGAGACTTCCCCAATATGGTCATCAATTCTGCTATAGCGGGAAAACCCCCCTATGGAATACACTAGGGTTCAAAATGTAGGCAGAGATGACCATCTAAAAGTCTCTTACTCTTTAGACTACCTCGACAATACCCCACATTTATAAAAAAAAATGAGATGAAAAGATATGGTAACTCTACCTTAAACTCCACGTATGGTGTCGATCCTTTCATGTTCAGTTGCTCCTCGACTACAAGTCTCTTCCCAAGGATGACCTGCATTCAAAAAAATACAAACGAAGAACTACGAACATGCATGTCATATATTAATTAGTAGGTTAGATGTTATAATAAAACATGAATCAAACATAAAGATTGAACACATCATATGGCGAGACATAAAAGGTACTTCTTTTATTAGAATCACAAAGTTTACTTACAATGAGATGAGCGACTGCTCCTCAAACCTAGTCTGGGCTCCTCTTCACCAATGTCCAACTACTTCCACATATCTTTCTCCTCTTTATCTCTCTCTAGGGAATGGATTAAGCTTGCAATGGAGGAAAAATGAAAGAATAGGGAATTTTGGCTCAAAACTCACAATGTGGCTGCAAATTCTTGGGGAAAGGGGAGAAAGTGAAATGGGAAGAGTTTCATTGTTATTATTCTTAGCTTAGGAATGAGACCCCAATACCTCCTTTTGTTGGAAATATGGCTACAGCAGAGATGACACAGATGATCAAGGTTGTCATTGATGGCAATCGATTGTGTATGGTGAACACAGATGCTGAATCTCAGATGTTGAAACGTA
>JZKD02S1737339.1:0-10191 GCA_000966675.3 Picea glauca | reverse complement strand
GTAAAGACTCACTGCCACTAAGATTAATAATTCAAAGTTGGAAATGAGAGTAAATGGTTAATAATCTACACTAACTGATTCACCCCCCCCTCTCAGTTAGTTCATACCTGTAACACCTTTTATATGAAAAAAGGATGGTTATTCCATTGGGTTACGGGCTATAGGTGGTGGAACAGTTGGGAAACTACCCAATAACCAGTAATCTCAACGAATTCCTTGCAACTTTTAAAATTTTGCAACATTTGTGGGTATATACGGGTTGTAATGGTGTAGCTATTGTACGTACGCAAGTTGTAGTGGTGCAAAAATCTTGTGTACGCGAGAAGTAGTGGTGCAGGGAACGTACATCTTCAAAAATGTGGTTTTTAAGAAGCGTTGCTTAGTGATGGCTTGGAAAATATAACAACTAAGATGGCCTGATTTCATGTATGCATGTATGGTGCAATTTAGGGTTATAACACAAAGACAATTTTTCAACTAAGAGTGACATTGGGACAGACATGATACTATAGAACGTTTATCAAAGGGTACGCACAAGTTACTGTGCCAATGGAGAAACTATTAAGGAAAGATACAAAGTTTTAGTGGAATGAATATTGTCAACACAGTCTGGATATGATGAAAGAAAATATGGTCACCACGCCAATAATAGTATTTCCAGACTGGGAGAATAAATTCCATGTACATGTAGATGCATCTTCCATTGCACTTGGATCTATTTTGGAGCAGCGAAGAGTGGGAGATTTGTATCACCCTATATCATTTGCGAGAAGAAAACTATCCAAATCAGAACATAACTATAAGACAATAGAGAGGGAAGGCCTAGCTATGGTCTACGCACTGTAGAAGTTCATACATTACTTATTCAAAAAACATTTTAAGATGTTCACAGATCACTCAACCCTTAAATACCTATTCAACAAGCCAGTGTTAGGGGGAAGAATCTGTCGATGGTTACTACTGTTTCAAGAGTTTGATTTTGAGGTAATAGTCAATCTAGGAAAGTTGAATGCAGGACCTGACCACCTATCAAGGGTCACAAACGGAGAAGAACGTACAAACCTAGAGGATAAATTTCCAAACGCACAACTATTTCCAGTCCATATTGCGGATGTATAATTTGTAGATATAATTCATTACTTTAGTACAGGCACTCTTCCACAAGAATATAACACCGTGCAGAAGAAAAAATTGGTAGTATGGGCTGCAGATTATCAGTTGATTGTAGGACTTTTATACAAAATGGGTGTTGATAACATCTTGCAAAGATATGTGCTAGAACATGAAAGACCAATGGTTTTAGCAAAAGCCCATCAGGGAATAATAGGAGGACATTACACAGGTAAAGCTACTGTGAAAAGGGTATTGCATGCAGGACTATGGTGGTCGACCATTCACAGAGACTCGAAAGAGTATTGCCATAGATGCGATGTCTATCAAAGGGTTGGTAAACCCAATAGAAGGGATGAGATTCCATTACGACCACATGTAACTTTGTAGGTATTTGAAAAATGGGAAATATAATTTGTGGGATCATTTAACCCACCAGCAAAGAGGACAGGAGAAAGATATATTATCACCGCGATAGAATACTTGACGAGATGGTCGGAAGAAGCACCAGTGAAGGATTGCAACACAGAAACAACAACACACTTTCTATTTGAACAAGTAATCAATAGATTTGGTTTCCCAAGAATTTTGATGAGAGACCAAGGTACTCACTTCATTAACAACACTATTAAGTCTATGAATGAAGAATTTAAAGTCCATCATCAAAAGAGAACTCCATATCAACCACAAGAAAATGGAACAGTAGAAGCATTTAACAAAATCCTTGAAAATGCACTGACAAAGATCTGTAATGTCAACAGGGATGATTGGGACCTCAAAATACCAGTACTATTATGGGCATACAGGAGCACATGCAAGAATTTGTTAGGGCACATGCCATTCAAACTGGTATATGGCCAAGAAGAAGTGGTACCATTAGAATTTATGGTACCCAGTCTGTGCATAGCAGCGATTACGCACATGACAATATGAGGTGTAGTACAAGATAGGCTGAATCAATTGTTGATCATGGAGGAAGATCATATCCTAACAGGGTTCCACCAACAAGTTCAGAAAGAAAGGGACAAATATTGGAATATGGAGAGATATTTATCACTTGGCACCACTTCAGATGTTAAGAACAAAAATATGAATGCAACTATATTCGAAGGATATCTCCACGACCTATAGGAGACCATCACCAACCTCTGGAGAATAACACCACAGGTTGTTTCATACTATCAAGACATAGCTAAGTTCAAGGCCACTCGACATGCGATGTGGATCAAGGTGTGGAAGGACCCCAACAAGCAGTGGCTACAACTTCGCTATTGCATCACGGAGGGCGACATAAAAATGGCTATCAAGGATTGGGAAGATGATTGGAGGATTATAGTCCTCACTCTAGACATACCTACAGGGGAAGAGGAAGAGGAGGAAAGGAAGGAACATACAAATGCAGAGGAGGCAGGGCACGAAGAGAAACAACCCTAGGAAGTCATAGTGCCCAAGAAACCAAGGACGGGGCAAGCGAAGCCAAAGCAGATGAAAGGGGGGACATCTAGGGAAGGAACCCAGAAGGGGAAGAAGAATAATACACAGTTGACCCAAGTACTGTAGAAACAGGATGAGGCAACACAAGGGACTAAACCAAGCCCTAATCCATAAGATCCAGGTCTAACTATGTGGCAAACTACTCATACTAGGGGTGTGCACAAGAAGATGAAGGTGCATAGAACACCTCTCGAATACGCGATTATGGAGGATGATGTAGAAATGATAGACCAAATGGTTCAGGATCACACATTCAAGGATTTTGATAATGTTGTATGCCACATGGAAAAAATTCAAGAGGATCTATCATACATGTGACAGATCCTCATGATGATTGGGGAAGTGCAGACAACTGGCAACAACATTGAAACATGGCCATCAACATCACAAACAGGAGGAGAACCTAAAACAAGTGAGCGGGATACAGCCCACACAATACCGCAACTGAGTGCAATGTTTCACATTACACCCAACATGTTGCGCATGGAAGAGATCATGGGGAATCCACCCCTAAAGGATTTAGCTCAATTACAATTGGTATTACCGTGGATACCATCCAAGGATCTACATAAACTACAGGTTAGTGTTACCTAGGAGGTACAGTCTCGTGCATGCATAGACACAGCCGAATTATAGTAGGTAAAGGATAAATGGTATGGGATGGAATTGATATATGAGTAGGCCAAGCTTGAGACCAAAGAGGAGAGGGAACACATGAACTGATTGGAACAAAAAGTGATCAGATATTATGAGAAGATTTCAAAGACCACGCAGAGGACCGAATTCGAAAAAATAGAGAGGATTGATCATATTTCCCAGACAACCGATTAATATCAACAGGAGATCGAGAATCTCTGTGAGCATCTCAAACATACCACTCCATCGAAGGTAAGGGAGCAAGGGAAGAAGGAGGAAGCATAGCAGTTATAGGAGATATAACGACATGTCCACGCAATGATCAACCTGTTTGACAAAGAAGCACAACTCTGGACAAAACTAGAAGAGGATCAATAAGTCCAGCGGTGGGACAAGGAAAATGAAAGGATAAGTGCAACTATCCAAGACCTCAAGTAGAGGCAGAAGACAATGCCCATCACGAATCACGTCAAAGGGGCACAAGATATGAAGAGACTATAGGCAGAACTCACCATTGCGCAGACATAGAAAAAGGAGCGTCGGGCTCAAATTGAACCGCTCCACGAGAAAGTAGCAGAGGTCATTACAGAGGTAGTGGAAGCCAATATATATATGGACCAGACCCATATAGAGTGTGCAGGGTTGATCAACAATGAGATTGCAGTGCAGACAGTAGACACACTCAAGGAGAAGAACGCCCAGGCTCAAATGCAAGCAGTGAATCTTAGGGAGAAGTTCCAAGCGATCACCAGGGAGGTCGACAAAGCTCACAAAGGTTAGGTGGCTGAGGACAAGCCACATTTTAGTGTTGGGGGCCTGTTGGAAGCATGCCAAAGCGGAAATAAAGGATATTGTGGGAAAGAAGGCATGCATGAGGGAAGCGACAACTGGAAGGAAGAACACCATGTGCGCATTCATGGAAGACCTAAAGACATTAGGGTTAGGGTTTTTGCAATACATTGTAATGGCTGGCAAGACAAAAATGCATAAATATATCTACCTATGTCTCATAGAGGGAGACCAGAGTCGGACAATATATAGTGAGTCTTGAGGGGGAATCCTGTTTTGATAGCTAGTGGTAATATTTTTCTATACGACCTAATTTTGTAAACTATTGAGATGGAAAGGAGTAAGGAGGGTGTATTTTGAGGGTTAGGTAACATGATGAGGATCTTGGTGCGATCTAGTCTTCCTCACAATAGATCTCGACCCGACTGAGACGAGTTGTAAAGAGCACAACGCTGTAGTTTTGAAACTGCTATAATAAAAGAGCTTGAGAGCCAGATATTTATGGATGTAATACAAGAGGGGGTAAACCACTCTAAAACCTGTGTAATGTGATTGAATTCATGTGTTTCCATACTGACTTCAGTAGTTGTTGATATGCTAAATGAATGAGTTGATTATATTCCATGCATAATTGTGAATGACAATTTATTGCGTTAATACATTAAAATAGAACTCTTAGCACACATTCCTCAGATCTGCACTCAATCATGGGCTGCAAACACTTGATTATTGTAGCGACCCTGCATAGTGCACTCTTTGTGCTACATTGCCTTCTATTTTATCAGGAGGGCCGATAGTTTTAGAGGCTTTGTTGGAACCCCAAGTAGACCTGAACCCCGATTCACTCAAGATAAAGATATAAACTCAGATACAAATAAATAGTAACCAACAACCACAAACAATACACATTGATCCATGTGATATATAAAGTAGAAATCATGGTCGGGAACAATACACATTGCATCCATGTGATATAGAAAGAAAAAATCATGGCCATGAGGAATACATAGTGGATCCATGCAAAAAGTAGATCATAGCCGCAAATGGATACACAATGGAGCTATGTCTCAAAATAAAAAATCAGAGGATATATGGAACCAATAGAGTGAAAAAACTAATCCTCTACAAGTACCAATGTTTGAATGGTGGTACAATATATGTTGGGTAGGAGCACAAAATATGTTATGATTGTAGTTCACCTGAAGTATTCAAAATGATCCATCCTGGTACGAGTCTACACCATGTGAATAGATGATGATATGTACTTTACTAAAACAAGAATTTTGACTTGAAAGGAAAGAGATTGTGATGCAGGAGCATCATCAGCAAGCACGCATGGAAAGACAACTCAACTCCTGGGAATCATTTTGGAATCTCAAATGCTTAGAGTTATTGCAAATCTTTTGGAGCTGATTGGAAAAACAGAAGAAGATCAAACGCTTGGGAGCCGCTAATCACGAGTCATCTGGGAGTTTCACTCCGAGTCTTGAATGTAACTAAACTTAGGTAGCAGTTAGTTTTTTTTGTTTTGGGTAGACGAGTAGTCGGGGGGAACCCTAAGGACCCTCCAAGATAAATAGAGGTTTTGTATGCCCAAATGAGGCTTCTGCGAGTTAGTAGGAAAGTTCCGAGTTTTTAGTTGTTGTTGTTTAATCATAGATGTAGCCATTTTATTTCTAAATGAATATAACATAGGAAAATTGATCCAAATGTGTGTTGATGTTATTGTTTGCAATTCCCTGTTATTGTGTTTTCATGAATGAATGAATTTCGTTACGAATAAATGAAACTGTGAATGTTAGTATAAGTTTCAATTATTTCTCTTCTATTGAACCGGTGCAAGGTGTGCACATAGAACACAAGGAGTGCGTTGACATGATCTATTTCGATTTTGAATTTCAGAAGAGATAACATGAAACTTTCCCTTTGCAAGGAGTGCAAAGTGACTACTGCAAGGCATGCATACTCGGCCGCAAGAACTCAAACCTTGCATAAATATATGTTGCAAGGAGTGCACAGACCATAAAATCGACTAAGTGTCGAAGTGATCCTTTAAGAATTCAAAGGAATAGAAGGCAAGGAAGCTCATAAGAGATAACTCTTTCCACAGGTGTAGACGAGATCCAAGAAGTGGATTCGTAAAAGAATCAAAGGTCGAAGCCTTTGAAATGTTTGAAATATTTCAATTCAGGGAAGAAAGTGCAAGCTCATGAGGAGGAGATACAATGATCATTGGATCGATCATCGTGAAATATGTGGATTGTTAGATCATAGTCAAGACAACGAGGAGTAAGCATAGAGGAGAATCGATCTCAGTCGTTTGGTCTGAGCGCAAAAAAAATCGTGGCCGCCCAATCAAGGTAAAGTGCACTAATGATAATCCTTGAGGGTACACGAGAGGAACGGGGTTCCAAAGTCTCGAAATCATCAGAACTATCCATCCAGGAGGACATGTGGTGAGACATCAACATTTCGCTAACTCGCAACTTAGGGAAATCAAAGGGTAGAGTCAGGAAAACTCACAAAACTCAAAATTGCGATTTGATAAGAGCCGTTAGATCATGGGGAGTTGTGAGGCGTTGATATGACCCTCGCAAATATCGAGAAATCAATAATTGGGGTAATAGAGGTGAACTAACCTCCAAAGTTGTGAAACATGAAATCGCTACTTGATCGCAGTTGTTTATCAAAGGAAGATCGTGGACCATATATCTAGTCTTATCGAAAGTTCGCAACTCAGGAATCCGGAAGTAATAGTTCTAGGAACTCATAAAGCATGAAATCACAATTTGATCTGAGTCATTGGGTCGAGGAGAGATCTAGGTCATCGACTCATTTCGAGGGAAGGATGAGCAAGTGAACTTCATGAGACGCAAAGTTGCGAAACATGAATTTGCGACACACCTTTCGATTTGGTGACTGGTCACAACCTTGGTCACATAAAGGGAGGGGTTTAACTAGGAGAGATAGCACCTAAATATGTTGAAGCTTAAAGATGTTAAGGAGAAAGATGTGGGTTCCATATAACCTGGTCCTTAAGGGAAAGAGGGTCTGTTAAGTGGATTTGAGGTTCTTGAGGGGTCAAAGAGTCAATCCGACTCAGTTTCTTGATCGATCCTAGACCGAGAGTTCACGTAGCCCTTAGGAGAGAAGGGGGGTCTGCATCAAGTGGTATCAGAGAAGAAATTTTTCTTGCAGATAGCAGGTAAAGGAGAGGAGACGAGATAACTCAAAGTTTTACTCTATGTGTGAGAGATAGTCAACACAAGGCCACCGAGGAGATGAGTGGAGCCACCTTTAGCCAATCGAGCTGTAGCAAGAGAAATGCGAGAGATTCATGCAATATTGGAGGAGATGGAGGCAGTACAAAGAAGAGAACCTGATGTTGGAGATGTCAGCGATGCGGAGAGAGAAGAAGAAAAGGTTGAAGAAGTTTCACAAGAAAATGTTTTCGAAGAATGCTTGCTGAGAGTAGTTGTCAAATTGGGAGCTAGAGCGAAGATAGAGGTCCCAATGTACGAAGGTAATTTGGATGATGAAGAGCTGCTGGATTGGATGCGATCCATGGAAAAATATTTCGAATATGAAGACATCAATGAGGAGAAAAGGGTGAGACTTTATGTCACCAGGCTCAAGGGACATGCAACACTGTGGTGGGATGAACTGCAGGATGAAAGGAGAAGTAAAGGAAAACATAAGATAAAGAATTGGGACAGAATAGTAGCCAAGATGAATGATAAATTCATTCCCAAATATTATTAGATCAATCTGTTCAGGAAGCTGCAGAACCTGAGACAAAAGGGTATGACAGTTAAATAATACACAAAGGAGTTCTACAAGATGAACATCTAAACTAGACAAAGGGAGAAAGATGAAGAAAATGTTGTCATGTATATAAATTGCCTGAGATATGAAATCCAGGATGAGAACAACATGATGTCAGTAAGGATAGTGGAGGATGTTTATCAGTTCATAATGAAAGAAGAGGAGAAGTTGACCAGAAAACATAATCAGTGAGGTAGAGGTAGAAGCCCAGCCCTAGACAAAGGCAAGGGAGCTTCCTATGACAAGGCACGTGTTGGCACAGGGGTGGACCCGGGGTTCAATGCTCAAGAGTGCACCAACAAAACCCTAACTACTAGCCCTTTTGGCAACACCTGTGAAGAAGATGAAGTCTCACCCGAGGTAGAGGCATGGGTGGTTGTAGGACTCAGATGTCTGCAACCATAGCTGGGACACTAGTATGTGATTATATCTCTTACAGGGCACTTATCATAGATCATTCGTTAATATTTAACCCATATGCTACTTCGCAGATAACACAGAGCATCGTAGTGAATACTTATACTAAATATGGTTCAATACTTAGCCACATAAATACAGGTTAGTTTTAATGGATCAAGCACTAAACATATTTTATATCGGATCTAACATTCATTCATATATCATCAGCACAAAGCATAACTAAATCTACTAATCACAGCAAGCACTTAGCCAAAAGGAAACAACACATTAGATCAAAGAACAAAGCACAATACACACAGTTACCGTGGTTGAACCCCACCCTGGGGCTATGTCCACAAAGTCTTCTCTATATTATCTCGGTTAAGAAATTACAACATAGAGCTTTAATGATCCTTACTTCGCAAAGGACAAAATATCTGCATAGCTCACTAGATCCTTCTTCCTTGCACTTCAACACAAAGCTACGAAAACTTGCACTTAGATTCTCAATCTCATGCATAGAGCACTTCAAGATACATCCGATCACACAGATCTAGTACTAGCACTAAGCCTTTAGCTATACATCACATAGATATACTACCCCCTCTTCTTCTCTATTTACATTGCTTATTTATAGATCACAAAATGGGCCTAAGCATGGGTAAACCCATGGGCCGACATCCCTTTCCAGTTACATCAACCGAAAACCCTAAAATGGACCCAAAAATAGGTCTTGCTTCCTTAATTTCCTCTTCGCGTTGTGCTCCATCCTTGGCAAGATATTGTAGTCCTAAAAATGGTCAAATATGACCAAGTATTCTACAAAACTTGGTCAAGAGACAACAACACGTAAATCCAAAGATGAGGTTGAGAAACCACACAATCACTCAGAAAGAGGAGGAAGTTCCCGAGGAAGACAAGGCGGTGGAATAATTTATTCTAGAGGAAGAGGAAGAAGTAGAGGGGGAGAAGTAAGGTGTTATGCCCGTGGAAAGACAAGGCACATGTCTTGGAAATGTCCCAAGAGGAAAAGGATAGAATAAGGAGGTGAATCTCACATTTCAAAAGAACAAAGAAGGAATGTTGAAGAAGAAGGAGCAGAGAATGGAACAACCCTAATGTTGAGGAAGTTTCTTTTGAAACCAAAGGTGGAAGTTGAAAAGTCAGTGCAGAGGAATAGTCTCTTCAGGACAACTTGCAAGACTAAGGACAGATTTTGCAAAGTGATAATTGGCAGTGGTAGCACTGACAACTTAGTATCCAAAAAGATGGTAGAGAAATTGGAGCTGGATACAACTGCACATCCGAAGCCATACAAAGTCTAATGGTTGCAGAAAGGACACCTGGTAATGGTTACTAAACAATTCTTGGTTGAATTTAAGATAAGAGGATATAAAGATGAAATTCTGTGTGATGTAATTCCCATGGATGTATGTCATATTTTTTTGGGAAGACCATGGCAGTTTGACATGAATGCCATTCATGATGGGAGCAAGAATACATACACCTTGGAGAAGAATTGTAGGACACACATGTTGTTGCCGATTGAAGAGAAGAAGGAAAAAGAGGAAGACAACATGAGCATACTTCTCATGAGCGGGAAGGAACTCTTGAAAGAAGTTAAGAAAGGACAAGAGATGCATTTTGTTGTGGTGAGGAATCCTAGAGTTTTCCTTACAAATACTTCAATGGATGATTTGCCCGAAGCAATTCAGGAATTTTTGGATAATTTTGATGACATAGTGGTGGATGAGATGCCTAACTCATTTCCACCCATCATAATTATCAACCATCATATTGATATGATACCATGATAAAGTCTGTGAAACAAAGAAACATACATATTGACACTTCGAGAGAATGAGGAGGTAAAGAACCAAGTCCAGGAATTGTTATAAAAAGGGTTGGTCAGAGAGAGATTCAATCCATGCGCAGTAC
>JZKD02S1737328.1:80351-106118 GCA_000966675.3 Picea glauca | reverse complement strand
TCCATTGTCTTAGAATTTCCAATCCTCCTTTTCTTAAATTTGTCATTGGCAATTAAGAAATATCTTGTAGACCGCATACAATCAATGAATGGAGTTTTGTAGAACACCTTGTTTGTGGAATTTAGTTGACAACAAATACAAATCACCACACTAGGTTCAACTGATGGATCCAAGAATCGAGCATTACGTTCTTTATACTTTCTCTTTGCCTCCACAGATACACTATATTTAGGATTTCCTAAAAAAATTTTAGCTGCTTGGATGGTGTGTTGGCCATCAACTATCCAAAAATTGATGTTCTCAGCATCTATATCTGTCTCATTTAGAATTTTTATAGGGTTTACCAATGGATCAGACTCATTGATATTGAATGGAATCAGAAGAGCATCAGGCAATGATGTTTGAAATTTCTCTAGAAATGATTTCATTAATACTTGAACATTTGAATCATCTCGTGATCTCAATTTAAATACTTTAGGGGGTTCCCTAAATCTTTCAACATCCACCTTTCTACTGAAGGTACTTGAAAATAAATAAAATTGCTTGAATGTTGCATGAATTTCATCACATTGGTATACAAGTTTCACTGTCTGAGATTCAACTTTCCTAGCTTTCTGAAAATCTGTAGCAGGTTCAAAATCACTTTCTACAATGTTTTCTTCCAAGTTACTTAAATATAGTCTTCTCAAAGCAAGTAATTGAGAATCTAGTGTATCATCTGGTATTTTGTTAGGTAGTTTACCCTTTTGCTGCAAATAAGGAAGCACAGATGATGTTTGTTTACATCTCAAATAGCTTTATTTTAGAACAACAATGATATGTTCTAAAAGATCTATGCATCTTTTTAAACCAGATTTAATAAAGATTTCATAACTATCCAACTTGAACATTGAATTTTTTTATTGTATTTGGGAACTCCTTATTTAAGCCTTCAATCAAATCTGGTCTAAATTTGGTGTACTCCACTTGACAAGAAACCAATTTTACTTCAATTTCTTTAATAAACTCCAACTCTAAATCGATGTGACTCTCATTGTGAGCATAGAAATTCACAATTATTCCCAATATATGTGGATCTTTTCAATCTATGGATACAAATAAATACATATCTAGAAACATATTTATGGGTGTTTCTATTTGAACATACCAATCATCCACAAAGTCATAGTTATTGGATGTATTGTACTTCCTAATCATTTCAAAAGTAGAAGTCAAAATTGTTGTTGAAACTGTAATTTGAGTGGCATGAGTTTTTTGTTTTTTGGATGATGGTTGTAGCATTTTGATTTCTTTGGAGTCAAGGGACTTTGAAAACAATAATAAGAAATTGTTATCATAAATCACAATGAAATTATAATTACAAATTTTATCATACATTTTTCTATCAAAATTTGAAAGGACCAGATTCTCATCTAACCATTTTTAACGGAGTATAAATAATAATAAAAAAAACCATACCAATTGGAGGAATCATTTGTGTGTCGGTTTCTTTCCTTTTTTTCTTCAATGCTTTACATGGAATTTCAGATGCGCTACATTCCATAGTTTCTGAAAACAATAGTTAAAAAATTGTCTATAATTTCAAATGGATGGAAAAAAACATGCAATAACAAACATTACTAAAGAGCCTTATAATATATAATTTTTTCGTTTACATGCACAAGAACAAATACATTTATGTCCTATGCAAGATACCCACATAATAATATAACAAAATTGATCTAGTGTCAAATTGCATACAAATATTATCTAACTATTTGTAAATGAGTATGAGTTAGATTTAAAAATGTCATACGAACATAAGACTTGTGATGTGTCATATTTGCATTCACTTTTTTCCTCATTGCTTTCGTTTGAATTTCAGTTGCACAGTAGTTCTTATCATATGAAAATATTGTAAAATATAATATTACAATAATTTCAAAAGAATTAAAAGAACAAGAATTAAAAAATAGAATTGTTTTTTATAACATCCCATTTCATACATATGCACAACAACATGGAAGTCCATATCATACACAACCTTACTACAAGAAAAACAATAGCTCTAATTATTCAATTAACATTAATATACTAGCATATTGTCTAACCATTTGTAATAGAGTTTACACCTATTTTGAAACTACCATACCATTTAAAGAATATTGTGTTGGCGTATTCCGTGATTTTTCTTTTTTCTTCCGTGATTTTTCTTTTTTCTTGGATAATTCCTTTGAACTTTCACTCGCTTCATAGTCCATGATTTATGAAAATAAAAATAAAAAACGATTACCACAACTTGAAATTATTGAAGACAACATAAATTTATAAATATTATCATTTCTTGTGACATTGTACTTGTAACAAAATGAACAAGAATCATGACAATCATTTGAACAAAGAGATTGCTAGAACATGAATTGCATCATTTTGATTGTTCATTGAGGAAAATTAGCACCCACTAGTTTTCCTTCTAGAAAAAGTGCATTCCCAACAACAACATTATTTAGTGAAGGAAAACTAACTACTACTCAAATTCCATATAAGAAAGGAACAAGTGTAAATCTTATGACAATGTCATATTTAAATACAATTATTCTTTCATAGTCATATATCTTCTTTTCTCTCTCTAGAGCTAATAAAAAGACGTCTCAAACAACACCATTTGGCGGTGGTGAAAAGGTAACAAATGTTAAATTTCACTTTTGCATAATCACAAGCACAAGCACATTTCGAACAACATCATTCCACTGGTGGAAAACTAGCGCGTACTAGCTTCCCCTTTTTCACAAGCACAAGTGCATATCAAACAAAATCATTCCATTGGGGTGGAAAGCTAGCGCGTGATAGATTTCCCTCTTGCACAAGAACAAGTGCATATCAAACAACATCATTGCATCATGGGGGAAAGTGCACGTGTAGGGGAAATCTAGTACATGCTATATTTCCCTCTTGCACAAGCACATACGCATCTCAAAAATCATTCTAGCAGAGGGTAAAGTTAACACTTGCTAACTCTCCCTCTTGTACAAGTACAAACACATCTCAAACAATATAATTCCATTGTAAGGAAAAGCTAGTGTCTGCTAACTTTCCCTCTTGGACAAGCACAGATGCATCTCAAACATCATTTCATCATGGGGGAAAGATAGCACGTGCTAGTTTTCCCTTGTGCACAACCACAAGAGCATATAAAACAACATCATTCCACCATGGAAGAACAAGAACAAGTGTTAGCTTTCCCTCTTGCACAAGAACAAGTGCATATCAAACAACATCATTCCACCTCGGAGTAAAGCTAGTGCATGCTAGTTTTCCCTCTAGCACAAGCACATATCAAAGAACATAATTCCACCTTCGGGGAAAGCTAGTGTGTGCTAGTTTCCCTATTACACAAGAACAAGTGCATATCGAACAACATCATTCCACCGTATGTAAAAAATAGAATGTGATAACTTTCCCTCATGGACAAGAACAAACACATATCGAACATCTTTCCATCGGGGGGGAAAGTTAGCACGTGCTAAATTTTTGTTTTGCACAACCACAAGCGTATCTAAAAAAACATTATTTTAGTGTGGGGGAAAGCTAATGCCTGCTTGTTTTTTCATCTTGCACAAGCACATATCGGACAAAATCATTCTATCGTAGGGGAAAAATAGCACGTAATAGATTTCTCTTTTTCACAAGCACAAGTGCATATCAAACAATATCATTCCACCAGGGTGGAAAGATAACACGTGCTAGCTTTCCCTCTTGCACAAGCACAATTGCATCTCAAACAAAATCATTCCATCATGGGGGAAAGCTAGTGTGTAGGGGAAATCTAGCACCTGTTATATTTCCCTCTTGCACAAGCACAATTTCATCTCAAACATCATTCTAGCATAGGGGAAAGTTAACGCGTGCTAACTTTCCCTCTCGCACAAGTACAAACACATCTCAAACAACATAATTCCACTGTAAAAAAAAACTACTGTGTGCTAACTTTCACTCTTGGACAAGCATAGATGCATTTCGAACATCATTTCACCATGTGGGAAAGATAGCACGTGCTGAATTTCCCTTGTGCACAACCAGAAGAGCATCTAGAATAACATCATTCCAAAATGGAAGAAAGCTAATGCACGCTAGCTTTATGTCTTGCACAAGCACATCTCAAACAACATCATTCTATTGTGGGGGAAATCTAGCACGTGCTAGATTTCCCTCTTGCACAAGAACAAGTGTATATCAAACAACATCATTCCACCTTGGAGTAAATCTAGTGCATGCTAGTTTTCCCTCTGGCACAAGCACATATCAAAGAACATCATTCCACCTTCAAGGAAAGATAGTGTGTGTTAGCTTCCCTATTACACAAGCACAAGTGCATCTCAAACAAAATCATTCCAGTGTAAGTAAAAACTATAAATTTTCCTCATGAACAAGCACAAACACATCTTGAACATCATTCCATCGTGGGGGAAATCGAGCACGTGATAAATTTATGTTTTTCACAACCACTAGCACATATAAAACAACATTATTTTAGTGTGGGGGAAATCTAATGCATGCTAGCTTTCCATCTTGCACAAACATAGCTTGGACAACATCATTCCACCATGGGGTAAAACTAGCACATACTAATTTTCCCTTTTGCACAAGCACATATGCATATCAAACAATATCATTCCACCGTGGGGCAAAGCTAGCACGTGCTAGCGTTCCCTCTTGAACAAGCACAAATGCATCTCAAACAATATCATTCCACCATGGGGGAAAACTACCATGTAGGGGAAAGCTAGCACGTGCTATCTTTCCATATTGCACAAGCACAATTGCATCTCAAACATCATTCTAGCATAGAAAAACGTTAGCGTGTGCTAACTTTCCCTCTTGCACAAGCACAAACGCATCTCAAACAACATCATTCCATCATGGAGGAAAGTTTTTTCATGTTAGCCTTCCCTCTTTCACAAGMATAAATGAATCTCAAACAACATCATTCAACCCTAAGGGAAATCTAGCGTGTGCTAGCTTTCCCTCTCGCAGAAGTACAAGTGCATCTTGAACAAAATCATTCCACCGTAAAGAAAATCTAGCGTGTGCTAAATTTTCATCTTGCACAAGAACATAAGCATCTCAAACATCATTCCACCATGGTAGACGTGCTATCTTTCCCTCTTGCACAACCACAAGCACATCTAGAACAACCTCATTCCACTGAGGGGAAATCTAATGCATGTTAACTTTTCGTCTTACACAAGTACAAACACATATCAGAAAACATCATTCGACTGTAGGGGAAATATAGCTTTCCCTCTTGCATAAGCAATAGTGCATATCAAACAACATTCCACCATCAGAGAAAGGTAGCACGTGCTAGCTTTCCCTCTTGCACAAGCACATGTGCATCTTCAACAACATTATTCCACCATGAGGGAAAGCAAGCGTGTGTTAGCTTTCCCTCTTGCATAAGAACAAATTCATCTCCAACAACATCATTCCACCATAGAGTAAAGATAACATCATTCCACCATGGGGTGCAACTATTGTGTGCTAGCTTTTCCTATTTTGAAATCACAAGTGCATCTAGAACAACATCATTCCACCATGGGGGAAAGCTAGCGCATCCTAGCTTTCCCTATTGCACAAGAACAAGTGCATATCTAACAACATCATTTTAGCATGGAGTAAATATTACACATATTAGTCTTCCCTCTTGCACAAGCATTAGATAATCTTGAACAACAACATTCCACCATGAAGGAAATCTAGTGTGTGGTAGCTCTCCCTATTTGAGAAAGCACAAGTGCATATTGAAACAACATCATTCCACCATGGGGGAAAGCTAGATTATGTTGTATTTCCCTCTTGCAAAAGCACAAGCACATCTCTAACAACATCATTCCACCATGGGGGAAAGCTAGTGCATGCTATATTTCCCTCTTGCACAAGCACTAGCACATCTTGAAAATCATCCCACCATGGGGGTAAGCTAGCACGTGTTAATTTTTCCTCTTGCACAACCACAAGCTCATCTTAAACATCATTAAATATGGGGGAAAGCTATCATGTGCTAGCTTTCCCCCTAGTACAATCACATATTGAATAACATCATTCCAAGATAGGGGAAAGCTAGCACGTGCTAGCCTTCCATTGTGCAGAAGCACAAGTGCATCTCGAATAACATCATTCCACCATGGAGGAAAGGTAGTGTGTGCTAACTTTCCCTCTTGCACAAGCACAAGCGCATCTCAAACAACATTATTTTAGCATGGAGGAAAGCTTGCACATGCTAGTCTTCCCTCTTGCACAAGCATAATCTCATCTTGAACAACATCATTCCACCATCAAGGAAATCTAGTGCGTGCTAGCTTTCCCTCTTGAACAAGAACAAGTGCATCTTGAAACAACATTATTCAACCGTGGGGGAAATCTAGTTTATGTTGGATTTCCCTCTTGAAAAAGCACAAGAACATATCGAACAACATCATTCCATCGTGGGGGAAATCTAGTGCATGCTAGCTTTCCCTCTTACAAAGGCACCAACGTATCTCAAAACTCATCCCACTATGGTGGTAATCTAAGGCTTGCTAGTTTTCCCTCTTGCACAAGCAAAAGCTCATCTCAAACAACATAATTCAATGTGGATGAAAGCTCACATGTGCTAGCTTTCCCCCTAGCACAATCACATCTTGAATAACATCATTCCAACATGGGGGAAAGCTAGCGTGTGCTAGTTTTCCATATTGTACAAGCACATGTGCATCTCGAACAACATCATTCCACCATGGGGGATAGATGGTGTGTGATAGATTTCCCTCTTGCACAAGCACAAGCACATCTCAAACAATATCATTTTAGCATGGAGGAAAGCTTGCACATGCTAGTCTTCCCTCTTGCACAAGAATAACCTCATCTTGAACAACACCATTCCATTGTCAAGGAAATCTAGCATGTGCTAACTTTCCCTCTTCAACAAGAACAAGTGCATCTTGACACAACATCATTCCACCATGGGGAAAAKCTATTTTATGTTGGATTTCCCTCTTGCAAAATCTCAAGCACATCTCGAACAACATCATTCCACCGTGGGGGAAAGCTAKCACATGCTAGATTTTCCTCTTGCACAAGAACTAGCACATCTCGAAAATCATCCCACCATGGGGGTAAGATAGYGCGTGCTAGTTTTCCCTCTTGCACAAGCACTAGATTTCCTAGAAAATCATCTATAATAACATCATTCCAACATGGGGGAAAGATAGCGTGTGCTAGCTTTCCCCCACATTGAATGATGTTGTTTGAGATGAGCTAGTGCTTGTGCAAGAGGGAAAACTAGCACGTGATATCTTACCCCCATGGTGGGATGATTTTCGAGATGTGTTAGTGCTTATGCAAGAGGAAAAGCTAGCATGCACTAGCTTTCCCCCACAATGGAATGATGTTGGTCGAGATGTGCTTGAGATTTTGAAAGAGGGAAATCCAACATAAACTAGCTTTCCCCCACAGTGGAATGATGTTGTGTCAATATGCACTTGTGCTTGTTCGTGCTAGGTTTCCATCTTGCAGAAGCACAAGTGCATCTTGAACAACATCATACCAACATGGGGGAAAGCAAGCGCATGCTAGTTTTCTCTCTTGCACAAGCACAAGCGCATCTCGAACAACATCATTTTAGCATGGAGGAAAGCTTGCACAAGTTAGTATTCCCTCTTGCACAAGCATAATCTCACCTTGAACAACATCATTCCACCATCAAAGAAATCTAGCTTGTGCTAGCTTTCCCTCTTGAACAAGCACAAGTGCATCTTGAAACAACATCATTCCACCATGGGGGAAAGTTATTTTATGTTGGATTTCCCTCTTGCAAAAGCACAATCACATCTCAAACAACATCATTCCACCATGGGGGAAGGCTAGTGCATGCTAGCTTTCCCTCTTGCACAATCACTAGCACATATCAAAAATCATCCGACCATGGGTGTAAGATAGCACGTGCTAGCTTTCCCTCTTGCACAAGCACAAGCTCATCTCAAACAACATCATTCAATGTGGGGGAAAGCTAGCATGTGCTATTTTCCCCCCTAGCACAAGCACATCTTAAACAACATGATTCCATAGTGGGGGAAAGCTAGTGCATTCTATCTTTCCATCTTGCAAAAGCATAAGTGCATCTCGAACAACTTCATTCCACCATGGGGGAAAGCTAGTGCGTGCTAGATTTTCCCCTTGCACAAGCACAAGCGCATCTTGAACAACATCATTTTAGTATGGAGGAAAACTTTCACATGCTAGTCTTCCCTCTTGCATAAGAATAACCTCATCTTGAACAACATCATTCCACCGTCAAGTAAATCTAGTGCGTTCTACCTTTCCCTCTTGAACAAGCACAAGTGCATCTTGAAACAACAACATTCCACCGTGGGGGAAAGCTAGTTTATGTTGGATTTTCCTCTTGGAAAAGCAAAAGCACATCTCGAATAACATGATTCCAACATGGGGGAAAGCTAGTGCATGCTAGCTTTCCATTTTGCATAAGCACAAGTGCATCTCAAACAACATCATTGCACCATGGGGGAAAGCTAGCGTGTGCTAGCTTTCCCTCTTGCACAAGCACAAGTGCATATTGAACAACATCAATTTAGCATGGAGGAAAGTTTGCAAATGCTAGTCTTCCCTCTTCCAGAATCATAACCTCATCTTGAACAACATCACCATCAAGGAAATCTAGCGTCTACTAGTTTTCCCTATTGAACAAGTACAAGTGCATCTTGAAACAACATCATTCCACCGTGGGGGAAAGTTAGTTTATGTTGGATTTCCTTCTTGAAAAATCATAAGAAAATGTCAAACAACATCATTCTACCATGGGGGAAAGCTAGCGCATCTTGAAAATTCTACCTTTCCATCTTGCATAAGCACTAGCGCATCTCGAAAATCATCCCAACATGGGGGTAAGCTAGTGCGTGCTAGTTTTCCATTTTGCACAAGCACAAGCTCATCGCAAACAACATCATTCAATGTGGGGGAAAGCTAGTGTGTGCTAGATTTCCCCCTCGCACAATCACACCTCAAATAACATCATTCCAACATGGGGGAAAGCTAGTGCATGCTAGCTTTCCCTCTTGCACAAGCACAAGCGCATCTTGAACAACATCAATTTAGCATGGAGGAAAGCTTTCACATGCTAGTCTTTCCTCTTACACAAGCATAATATCATCTTGAACAACATCATTCCACCGTCAAGGAAATCTAGCGTGTGCTAGCTTTCCCTCTTGAACAAGCACAAGTGCATCTTGAAAAAACATCATTCCACCATGGGGGAAAGCTAGTTTATGTTGGATTTCCCTCTTGCAAAATCACAAGCACATCTAGAAAAACATGATTCCACTGTGGGGGAAAGTTAGCACATGCTAGCTTTCCCTCTTGCACAAGCACTAGCTCATCTCAAAAATCATCCCACCATGGCGGTAAGCTTGCACGTGCTAGTTTTCCCTCTTGCACAAGCACAAGCTCATCTCAAACAACATCATTCAATGTGGGGGAAAGCTAGCATGTGCTAGCTTTCCCCCTATCCCAATCACATCTCGAATAACAACATCATTCCACTATGCGGGAAAGCTAGCGCATGCTACCTTTCCTTCTTGCATAAGCAGAAGCGCATCTTGAACAACATCATTCCACCATTGGGGAAAGCTAGCGCATGCTAGATTTCCCTCTTGCACAAGAATAAGCGCATCTCGAACAACATCATTTTAGCATGGAGGAAAGCTTGCACATGCTAGTCTTCCCTCTTGCATAAGCATAAGCTCATCTTGAACAACATCATTCCACCGTCAAGGAAATCTAGCGTGTGCTAGCTTTCCCTCTTGAACAAGCCCAAGTGCATCTTGAAACAACATCATTCCACCATAGGGGAAAGTTAGTTTATGTTGGATTTCCCTCTTGCAAAATCACAAGCACATCTCGAACAACATGATTCCACCATGGGGGGAAGATAGCGTGTGCTAGCTTTCCCTCTTTCACAAGCACTAACGCATCTCGAAAATCATCCCACTATGGGGGTAAGCCCTCATGTGCTATTTTTCCCTCTTGCACAAGAACAAGGTCATCTCAAACAACATCATTCAATGTGGGGGAAAGCTAGCATGTGCTAGCTTTCCCCCTAGCACAATCACATCTCGAATAACATCATTCCGACATGGGGGAAAGCTAGTGCGTGCTATCTTTCCCCCACATTGAATGATGTTGTTTGAGATGAGCTAGTTCTTGTGCAAGAGGGAAAACTAGCACGCACTATATTATCCCCATGGTGGGATGATTTTCAAGATTGATGCAGGAGCATCTCAAGCGAGCCAACACTGAAGAAAAAGACAGTTGGACAAGTGCCAGTGCAAATTTTGAAATTACCTTGAAATTGATGCACCATCTTAAATAAGATAATTAAGAAGGAGCGCACTTGTATAATGTAAATGGACCTTGAGAAATTCGCTCTCATCCTTAGTAGGTAGAAGGCATTTATAGTAGTTAATGCAAATAGATAGAATTAAATGTGTAGATTAGACAGTTTTAGAGCGCGAGAGGGAAACGGGATATAGACACCCTCATTGTGTATTGTAACATAAGAGTGTGTGAAGAGCATAGAAGAGAAGAAGCAGAGAGTTGTGTAGCAGACTCCGTGTACAGAATTTCTAAATTAATACAAAGAAAGTTGTGATTTAGACTCATGGTGTTCATATATTCTCTGTGTATACATCTTTGTATGTTATGCTCATGAATGTTTTACTCTTTCTGTCATGCAATTGCTTTTATGCTATGTATGAATGATTTCTTGTTGAATGTGTGAAATCTGAGAGGAAAGGGTAGTGGAATGAGTTTCAATTGTTTCTCTATCTGAGCAGGCATTCCTGCAAGGAGTGCAGTTGAAGTGTCCGCAAGGAGTGCATTGACAAAAGGTTCAGAGGTTTGTCTCTGAAATCTCAGGAGAGATAGATTTTGTTCTCATTTCCGCAGAAGTGTAGACAGGCATAGGAGTCATGCAAAGAGTGCGCAAGCTAAGTAAAATCTCAGAGTTTCGAATCTGAGCAAAGCATTGAAAGACTGTTATTGCAGGTGTGTGCAGAGTCAAAGGATTTCAACACTTGAAGGTGATTGAAAATTTGCCGCAAGGAGTGCATGCAGGGATTTTTCTGAAAGGTTTAGAGTTGGAGAAAATTCAGAAGGATCTGAAATCTTCAAAGGTCGTCGAAGGTAGGAAGAGAGACCAAGTACCTTAAAGTTTGTAAGAAGGCATAGTGACGAGGGGCCGCAGGAGGATGAGCTCTCAGAGAAAGAGACGTACGGTCAAAATTCTTAGTAGAGAATCCGCGAAGGCCCGTGAGTCGTCAGATCTCACAGAGAAGAAGGGAAGTTACGATGAAAGCGTCAAAAGGTTCTAAAGCTCAGGAGGAGTAGGACCATAGATCCAAGCCACAAGGGCCATTGGATTTACACGTGGATACTTGTATCAAGTTTCCATGGGTGGAAGTCTCGTAAACCTTGCAACGGGAATCGCAATATTCCGAAACACGATATCCCGAAAGCTAAGAAGATTGTGTGGGCCACGGAGGAGTCAGTGAGTGAATAAGTGGCGCACTATTGACACGAAGTCAAACTCCATTTATTGTTTCAGAGAATCATGGAGTAAATTTCTGAAACCTTTTCATTAGGATTCACGATATTGTGAAGTCCGAAGTGATGATGAAGTGAAGTGGCGTTGAAAATTCAAAGCTCACGAGTGTATCGGAGTTTCGGCAAATCAGGATTTGGGAGTTGAGGAGACAAGTTTCTCGACATCGCGATCGCTGAAATCGTGATAGGGAAAATCCCAAAAGGAAAGAGGAAAGGTCAGCGTTGATTGTTTCAGGTTTCAAGGATTCGAGAGACGAACGCTTGACTATTGGATTCACGAAGTTGCGAACTTCGATCTCCCAAGTGTAAAGAGGGGATCCCATGAGAGTTTGTTGTGGGTGCAGATTTCCCGATAGGGAAATAGAAGAGTCATTTAGAGTTCTTCGGGCCAGTGGAAAAGGAAATATCTTGTGCTGACGTGGACCTTTTCTACCGGCGGGTTGTGGAGGGAGTGCGCATTGGCGTCAGTTGGTATCAGAGCACAGAAAGGTTCTTTGCTTTCTGTAGCAGAGAGAAAGAGAATTCACCATGCTGCCAAGGAGAAGGGACAGGAAAACACCCGATCCACCATAGCAGAGGGAAATGTCGAGAAGAAGAGGCAGGCAGATGATTGATCCAGCCATGGAGAGATAAATGTGTGATCTACGAGCTAGACTCAAAGACATGGAGACAACACAAAGGAGTACAGTTAGTGCTGGGGATCTTAGTGATTCCGAAAGTGAAATTGAGGCTAAACATGAAGAGGAAGTTGCAGCTGAAGATGCAACGAATGAACATATGATCAGAGCTATTGCAAGAATGGGTGCAAGAGAGAAAATGGACATTCCRGTTTATGAGGGAAACTTGGATGCAGAGAAGCTTCTAGACTGGATTAGAGCTCTAGACACATACTTTGACTATGAAGATGTCGAAGAGGACAAGAAGGTCAAGCRTGAAGTCACAAGATTAAAGGGACATGCAACATTGTGGTGGGATGAACTACAAGCTGACAGATGCTGCAAGGGAAAGMAGAAGATCAAAAGCTGGGATAGAATGACCGTGAAGATAAAGGCGAAATTCATCCCTAGAGATTACCAGATTACTCTATTCAGGAGGATGCAGAACCTGAGACAGAAGCTGATGACAGTGAAAGAATACACTGAAGAATTCTACAAGCTGAACATCAGGGCAGGTCATTGGGAGAGCGATGATGAAAAGGTTGCTAGATATATGAATGGTCTGAGATATGACATTCAGGATGAGATGAACATGGTAACCATCCAAACGGTGGAAGATGTTTATTATATGGCTCTGAAAGCGGAAGAGAAGTTGAGTCGAAAGAAGAGTCAGAGAGGCCAAGGTAGAATTCAGCCCAGAGGCAAATTAGTTGCCTAGGATAAATATTAGAAGCCCAAGGAGGACTGGAAGAAACCTCAGACTCAAACTAAGAGAGGTGGAAGCTCACAGAGCTGGAAATATGTTGAACAAAGAGGACAACATACTGAGCAGAGAGGAGATTATGTTGATAACAATACTTTTCCTCGTACTAGAGGTAGAGGAAGACGAAGAGGTGGAGTAATAACATGCTTCACATGTGGAAAGAATGGGCACAAGTCTTACGAGTGTCCAGATAAAAAGAAGGAGAGTGGAGAATCTCACATCACTTAATCATAGAGGAGGGATGTTGAGGCAGAAGACGCTGAAGGCGGAAGATCGCTGATGATGCGAAAATCTCTTTTGACACCAAAGAAGGAGGTGGAGAGTTCAGTCCAAAGAACCAGAATTTTTCGGACTACTTGCAAGACCAAGGAATGGGTATGCAAGGTCATTGTAGACAGTGGTAGCACAGATAATCTCGTTTCTACAGAGATGGTAGAAAAGCTGGAGCTAGAGACAATTTATCATCCAAGTCCATATAGAATATCATGGCTACAAAAAGGACATCAGGTAACTGTCACTAAACAGTGTTTAGTTGAATTTAAGATAGGAGGATATAATGATAAGATATTATGTGATGTCATTCCTATGGATGTTTGTCATCTATTGTTGGGTAGACCATGGAAAAATGACAGGAATGTGATTCATGATGGGAGAATGAACACATACACCCTAGAGAAGAATGGGAGGACACACATGTTTCTTCCAATTAAGGCTAAGGAGGTGAAGCCTGAAGTAAGAAACACAGTACTTCTCATGAGTGGGAAGGAAATTCTTACAGAGGTCAAGAAGAAGGAGGATCCACAGGTCATTGTGGTCAAGAAACCGAAGATTGTTTTGACTAGCACAAGGGTGGATGATTTACCAGAAGAAATTCAAGAACTACTGGAAGCGTTGGCTGATATAGTAGTGGACGAATTACCTTGTTTGTTGCCACCGATCAGAAGTGTGAGTCACCATATTGATCTCATACCAAAATCTAGTTTACCAAACAAATCCGCATACAGATTGATGTCGCAAGAGAATGAAGAGGTCAAAAGACAGGTCCAGTCGTTGTTGGACAAAGGTTTGGTCAAGGAAAGCTTGAGTCCATGTGTTGTCCCAACAATACTCAGTCCAAAGAAAGACAGAGGATGGAGGATGTGTACCAACTCGAGGGCGATTAACAAGATAACCATCAGGTATATATTTTCGTTGCCAAGGATGGATGATCTGATGGATTGCTTGAGTTGAGCAAAGTATTTTTCAAATATTGATTTGAAAAGAGGTTATCATCAAATCCACATGAGAGAAGGTGATGAGTGGAAGACAACATTCAAAACCAACGAAGGGATGTATGAATGGCTTGTTATGCCATTTGTCTTAACAAATGCACCAAGTACCTTCATGAGGTTGATGAACGAAGTCCTAAGGGAGTTCATCGGAAAATTTGTTATCGTATATTTGGATGACATACTGGTTTATAGTAAAATAGTGGCAGAGCATTTGAAGCATTTGGCTACAGTGATGTAGAGGTTACAGCAGGAGAAGCTGTTAATAAACATGAAGAAATCTTCATTCATGAAGACAGAGCTCATTTACTTGGGGTTTGTTATTTCAGAAAATGAGTTGAAGATGGATCCAGATAAGGTGGAGGTAATCAAGAATTGGTCATCACCGAAGAACATATTTGAGGTGAGAAGTTTTCACGGATTGACTAGTTTCTACCAAAAGTTCATCAGGAATTTCAGTGGAATTAGCGCAGCGATGATGGATACAGTGAAGAAGAGACATAAGTCTTTTCACTAGACAGAAGAAGATGAGAAAAGTTTTAATCTATTGAAGAGGAAGATTACGGAACAACCAGTTCTGGTGTTGTCGGATTTCCAGAAGACATTTCAAGTGAAATGCGATGCTAGTGGATTCACAATTGGGGCAGTCTTGAGTCAAGAAGACAGGCCAATATCATACTTCAGCTAGAAGCTGAATGAAGGAAAAGTGAAATACTCCACTTATGATAAGGAGTTTTATGCTATTATACAGGCATTAAATAAATGGAGGCATTACTTGATTCCCAAAGAGTTTGTCTTATACAGTGACAACCATGCACTGCAGTTTGTGACTCAACAGGAAAAGTTGAATCAGAGACATGTCAAATGGGTCGAGTATATGAAGAATTTCACTTTTGTGATTAAACATATTTCTGATACTGCTAACAAAGTTGTTGATTCTTTGAGCAGGAAGTGTTTTCTATTGCAGGAGTTCAAAGTTAAAACGTTGAGTTTTGATGATCTCAGGGACATGTACGCAAATGATCAGGATTTTAAAGAGGCATATGAAGCAATTGAGAATCCAATTCTTAGGTATAGAAGCTAATGGATAGAATACATGATCCGGGAAGGATTATTGTTTAAGGGTAATCAGCTGTGTATTTCGAAATGCTCCATGAGGGAGAATTTGCTAAAAGAGAAACACAGTGGAGGATTGGCAGGGCACTTTGCTCATGACAAGACATTTGCAAAATTGAATGAGTCATATTTTTGGCCGGGAATGTGAGCATATGTCAAGAGATTCATGGATAGATGTAGAATTTGTCAGCATTTGAAGGGAAGGAGACAGAATGTGGGGTTTTATCAACCATTTCCTATACCCGAAAGGTCGTGGGATGCAATTAGCATGGATTTTGTATTGGGGTTGCCAAGAATGCAAAGAGGATTTGATTCAATATTTGTGGTAGTAGATAGATTTTCCAAGATGGCACACTTCACTCCATGTCAGAAAACCAGTGATGCAACTCACATTGTGAATCTGTTTTTCAAAGAGGTCATTCGACTTCATGGTTTGCCAAGGAGTATAGTTTTGGATCAAGACACTAAGTTCATAGGGCACTTTTGGAGGACCTTATGGAAGAAGCTGGGAACTAAATTGTCATTTAGTTCAGCTTATCATCCTCAGACGGATGGACAGACAGAAGTGGTAAACAGAAGTTTGGGAGACTTGCTGAGAAGCTTGGTGACAGAACACCACAGCCAGTGGGACAACATATTACCATAGGCAAAGTTTTCTTATAATGACTCAGTTAACAGAAGCACAGGGCAGAGTCCGTTTCAAATTGTCTATGGCATGCAGCCAAGAGGATTTTCTGAATTGAGAGATTCAGAATAGACTGTGATTAGGAGTACTAGTGTAGAGGAATTTGCAGAGGTGATGAAAGAACTTCATAGCCAAGTGAAGGAGCAATTGCAGAATTCAAGCCAGGAATACAAGCGTAGAGAAGATCAGCACAGAAGACAACTTCAATTTGAGGTTGATGACTTGATCCTAGCACATTTGAGGAAATAAAGGTTCCTGAGAGGAACATATAATAAATTGAAGATGAAGAAAATTGGGCCATGTAGGGTCTTGAAGAAATTTGGGGCGAATGCTTATGAGATTGAATTACCCGATGGGATCATAATTTCTCTGATTTTCAATATCTCAAGTTTGTACCCATATAAAGCTGAGGAAACAGGGACAAAAAATGAGCAGCCATTGATCCAGTGGACAGAGCAGATGCCAGTTGCAGATAAGATGCAGATGGAGCGCATACTAGATAGAAGAGTGAGCAAGAAGACCAGGCGGAAATAATACTTTGAATATTTGGTCAAGTGGAAGGGCCATCTAGTTGAAGATGCCAGCTAGGAGACCGAAGCAGAGATCCAAAGGTGTGGACATACCATACGTGAGCTCATGGACAAGATCCCATGAAATTTTTCAAGCCAGGGAATATGATGTAGGAGCATCTCAAGCGAGCCAGCGCGAAAGCAAAAGACAACTGGACAAGTGCCAACGCAAATTTTGAAATTACCTTGAAATTGATGCGCCATCTTAAATAAGATAATTAAGAAGGAGCGCACTTGTATAATGTAAATATACCTTGAGAAATTCACTCTCATCCTTAGTAGGTAGAAGGAATTTATAGTAGTTAATGCAAGTAGATAGA
The DNA here is from genome assembly GCA_000966675.3 of Picea glauca. Taxonomy (NCBI): domain Eukaryota; kingdom Viridiplantae; phylum Streptophyta; class Pinopsida; order Pinales; family Pinaceae; genus Picea; species Picea glauca. The sequence continues at coordinate 89,107 of JZKD02S1737328.1, read as the reverse complement.
ATTAAATGTGTAGATTAGACAGTTTTAGAGCGCGAGAGGGAAACGGGATATAAACACCCTCATTGTGTATTGTAACATAAGAGTGTGTGAAGAGAATAGAAGAGAAGAAGCAGAGAGTTGTGTAGCAGACTCCATGTACAGAAGTTCTAAATTAATACAAAGAAAGTTGTGATTCAGACACATGGTGTTCATATATTCTCTGTGTATACATCTTTGTATGTTATGCTCATGAATGTTTTACTCTTTCTATCATGCAATTTCTTTTATGCTATGTATGAATGATTTCTTGTTGAATGTGTGAAATTTGAGAGGAAAGGGTAGTGGAATGAGTTTCAATTGTTTCTCTATCTGAGCAGGCGTTCCTACAAGGAGTGCAGTTGAAGTGTCCGCAAGGAGTGCATTAACAAAAGGTTCAAAGGTTTGTCTCTGAAAGATCAGGAGAGATAGCTTTTGTTCTCATTTCTGTAGAAGTGAAGACAGGCACAAGAGTCGTGCAAGGAGTGCATAGGCCAAGTAAAATCTCAGAGTTTCAAATCTGAGCAAAGCATTGAAATACTGCTGTTGCAGGCGTGTGCAAAGTCAAAGGATTTCATCACTTGAAGGTGATTGAAAATCTTCTGCAAGGAGTGCATGCAAGGATTTTTCTGAAAGGTTCAGAGTTGGAGAAAATTCAAAAGGATCTGAAATCTTCAAAGGTCATTGAAGGTAGGAAGAGAGACCAAGTACCTTAAAGTTTGTAAGAAGGCATAGTGACGAGGGGCCACAAGAGGATGAGCTCTCAGAGAAAGAGACGTACAGTCGGAATTCTTGGTAGAGAATCTACGAAGTCCCGTGAGTCGTTAGATCTCACAGAGAAGTAGGGAAGTTACGATGAAAGTGTCGAAATGTTCTAAAGCTCAGAAGGAGTAGGACCGTAGATCCAAGCCACAAGGGCTGTTGGATTTACACATGGATACTTGTATCGTGTTTTCATGGGTGGAAGTCCCGTAAACCTTGCAACGAGAATCGCGATATTCTGAAACGCGATATCTCGAAAGCTAATAAGATTGGGTGGTCCATGGAGGAGTTAGTGAGTGAACAGGTGGCACACTATTGACACAGAGTCAAACTCCATTTACTGTTTCGGAGAATCATGGAGTAAAGTTCTGAAACCTTTGCATTAGGATTCGCGATATTGCGAAGTCTGAAGTGTCGATGAAGTGAAGTGGTGTTAAAAAGTCAATGCTCACAAGTGTATCAGAGTTTCGACAAATCGAGATTCAGGAGTCGAGGAGACAAGTTTCCTGACATCGCGATCGTTGAAATTGTGACAGGGAAAATCCCAAAAGGAAAGAGGAAAGGTCAGCGTTGAATGTTTCGTGTTTCGGGGATTCGAGAGACCAACGCTTGACTACTAGATTCACGAAGATGTGAAGTTCGATCTCCCAAGTGTAAAGAGGGGATCCCGTGAGAGTTTGTTGTGGGTGAAGATTTCTCGATAGGGAAATAGAAGAGGCATTTAGAGTTCTTTGGGCCAGTGGAAAAGGAAAGATCTTGTGTTGATGTGGACCTTTTCGACCTGCGAGTTGTGGAGGGAGCGTGCATTGGTATCAGAGATGTGCTAGTGCTTGTGCAATAGGAAAATCTAGGATGTGCTAGATTTCCCCCACGGTGGAATGATGTTGTTTGCGATGTCCAGAATGATGTTTTTCGAGATGTCCTCGAGCTTTTGCAAGAGGGAAATCCAACATAAACTAGCTTTCCCCCACGGTCGAATGATGTTGTGTCAATATGCACTTGTGCTTGTTCATGCTAGCTTTCCATCTTGTAGAAGCACAAGTGCATCTTGAACAACATCATAACAACATGGTCGAAAGAAAGCGCATGCTAGCTTTCCCTCTTGCACAAGCATAAGCGCATCTCGAACAACATCATTTTAGAATGGAGGAAATATTGCACAAGATTAGAATTCCCTCTTTCACAAGCATAAGATCACCTTGAACAATATCATTCCACCGTCAATGAAATCTATCTTATGATAGCTTTCCCTCTTGAACAAGCACAAGTGCATCTTGAAACAACATCATTTCACCGTGGGGAAAAGCTAGTTAATGTTGGATTTACCTCTTGCAAAAGCACAAGCACGTCTCAAACAACATCATTCCACCATGGGGGAAGGCTAGCACATGCTAGCTTTCCCTCTTACACAAGAACTAGTGCATATCGAAAATCATCCGACCATGGGGGTAAGCTAGTGTGTTCTAGTTTTCCCTCTTGCAAAAGCACAAGCTCATCTCAAACAACATCATTCAATGTGGGGGACAACTAGCATGTGTTGGTTTTCCCCCTAGCACAAGCACATATTGAACAACATGATTCCACCATGGGGGAAAGCTAGCATGTGCTAGCCTTTCCATCTTGCAGAAGCACAAGTGCATCTCGAACAATTTCATTCCACCATGGGGGAAAGCTAGTGTGTGCTAGCTTTCCCTCTTTCATAAGAACAAGCGCATCTCGAACAACATAATTTTAGTATGGAGAAAATCTTGCACATGCCAGTCTTCCCTCTTGCACAAGAATAAACTCATCTTGAACAACATCATTCCACCATCAAGTAAATCTAGTGTGTGCTACCTTTCCCTCTTAAACAAGCACAAGTGAATCTTGAAACAACATCATTCCACCATGGGGGAAAGCTAGTTTATGTTGTATTTCCCTCTTGGAAAAGCACAAGAACATCTCGAATAACATCATTCCAACATGGGGGAAATATAGTGTGTGCTAGCTTTCCATTTTGCAGAAGCACAAGTGCATCTCAAACAACATCATTCCACCATGGGGGAAATCTAGTGCGTGTTATCTTTCACTCTTGCACAAGCACAAGTGCATCTCAAACAACATCAATTTAGCATGGAGGAAAGTTTTCACATGCTAGTCTTCCCTCTTGCACAAGCATAACTTCATCTTGAACAACATCACCGTCAAGGAAATCTAGTGTCTACTAGCTTTCCCTCTTGAACAAGTACAAGTGCATCTTGAAACAACATCATTCCACCATGGAGGAAAGTTAGTTTATGTGGGATTTCCCTCTTGCAAAATCACAAGCACATCTCGAACAACAACATTCTACTATGGGGGGAAGCTAGTGCATCTCGAAAATGCTAGCTTCCCCTCTTGCACAAGCACTAGCACATATAAAAAATAATCCCACCATGGGGGTAAGCTAGCGCGTGCTAGTTTTACCTTTTACACTAGCACAATCTCATCTAAAACAACATCATTCAATGTGGGGGAAATCTTGTATGTGCTAGATTTCCCCCTAGTGCAATCACATCTCGAATAACATCATTCCAACATGGGGGAAAGCTAGCGCATGCTAGCTTTCCATCTTGCAGTAGCACAAGTGCATCTCGAACAACATCATTCCACAATGGGGGAAAGCTAGAACCTCTTGCAAAAGCATAAGCACATCTTGAACAACATGAATTTAGCATGGAGGAAAGCTTGCACATGCTAGTCTTTCCTCTTGCACAAGCATAAGCTCATCTTGAACAACATCATTCCACCATCAAGGAAATCTAGCATGTGCTAGATTTCCCTCTTGAAAAAGCACAAGTGCATCTTGAAACATCATTCCACCATGGGGGAAAGCTAGTTTATGTTGGATTTCCCTCTTGCAAAATCACAAGCACATCTCGAACAACATGATTCCACCATGGGGGAAAGCTAGCGGGTGCTAGCTTTCTCTCTTGCACAAGCACTAGCTCATCTCGAAAATCATCCCACCATGGGGGTAATCTTGCATGTGCTAGTTTTCTCTCTTGCACAAGAACAAGCTCATCTCAAACAACAACATTCAATGTGGGGGAAAGCTAGCATATGCTAGATTTCCCCCTAGCGCAATCACATGTCGAATAACAACATTCCACCATGGGGGAAAGCTAGCGCGTGCTATCTTTCCCTTTAGCACAAGCAGAAGCACATCTCGAACAACATCATTCCACCATGGGGGAAAGCTAGCACGTGCTACGTTTCCCTCTTGCACAAGAAGAAGCACATATCAAAGAACATCATTTTAGCATGGAGGAAATCTTTCACATGCTAGTCTTCCCTCTTACACAAGCATAAGCTCATCTTGAATAACATCATTCCACCGTCAAGGAAATATAGCATGTGCTAGCTTTCCCTCTTGAACAAGCACAAGTGCATCTTGAAACAACATCATTCCACCATGGGGGAAGGCTAGTTTATGTTGGATTTCCCAGCATCATTACATTTGATCTCGACAGTGGAGAACCTCACCTTCCTGCCTTGATCGCTTTTCAAATCCTAGTAAAAATACGGAACATCACAGTTCATTGGTGTATCATCAATGAAGGTGCATCTACATGCATTATGTCCAAATCTGTATGGAAGAAACTCGGTTCCCATGAACTCATACCCTCTACCATTACCTTACGAGCTTATGACAGATGACCATCATCTCTTGAAGGGCTCTTCCAAAATTTCCCTGTAGAACTCAGGGGCAAGACTATTCTCATTGACATTGAAGTTATCGATGCCCCACTCAATTATAATATCTTGTTCGGTCGTAGCTACATGTACGCTATGAAGGCAGTTGCCTTTTCTGTCTTTAGAACAATGATGTTCCCCCACAACAAGAATATCATTACCATTGACCAAGTCTCACATTACGAGCCTAACCCATCTGCCAACATCGATAGCATTCTTCCTCTCATCCACACGAGTCATGACGCATACCCACTTGTCGAAATGGGTCCCGGAATTTTCAAAGATCCATCATTGTTAGGAACTTATCATGGAGCACCATCGCTCCTTCATCCTTATAATCAAGTATGCATCATATAATCTAACATAAATAACATAGAGGATACCCTTCCTCCTAGGGAGGATTCTATCATATCTGACGTCCCATTAGTCATATAATTTCCCCCTCACAAGACTCCTGTGAACTTGTCGACCTCGCCAGTCCACGATTTCACCCCTCCCCAAGGTCATATCCCAGTTTGGGAGATAGTTCCCCAAGCCATCACTCAAATCCCCTTATTTTACCCTCCACCTAGCGTCTAAGCTTTCCAAGTAGCCGCAACGCTTACCCTCCCTAATATGGTGTTAGAAATTCTAGTTTGGTATTTACATCCACTCGATATGGTCCCTCAAGCATTACTTCCCCCCCAAACAGAAGGAATCCCAATGACGATTCACATACTTACTCCCACCATACTCTCTACACCCCCACTCACTACCCCCCCTACCACATCTGGGGGTAGGAGAAAGAAGAAGGATCCCACAGCTCCACTTCCCCCACACGTCCAACCCCCTTGCGCACTATGTGAGAAATATGGACACCAAACCAACAACTGCCCATCTCTACCAGAGTTACAGAATTTGATTCCACTCAATCAAACTCCTTCAACACTCTCCACTATAGCCAGTACTGTCGCTACCACCCCCCATTCAAGTAGTAAAGGGTTTCGAACCAAATTCCCTTGCGCTATATGTTTAGAATATGGCCATTATACCCATCATTGCCCATCATTGCCACTCTTTTGGTAGACATTAGTCGTAGTACGCCAAAGCTTCCAGAGCGAACCCAATCCAGCTACGTTATCCCTACCAAAAATCACTGACATCCGTTATGTCACAACTTCATTCAATGAACGTATGAGATTCCCTTTCTCTCTATGTGAATCCTTAGATCATTTTACATACCAGTGTCCTATGATCATTGAATACAAGCAACGCCAATTGACCCTGCTTCAAAGACCCACAGAATCGATAGTTGACCTTACCTCATCACTAGAGGTTCTTCATGTCATTTCTCCCAAATCTGAGGCCCTTCCAACACCTCCATGGTTCTTGGATGACTTACTTGAGGATTCACCCCCCAATCCCCCCAACTCTCCCACTCATTTCCCTACGAAAATTTTACACCCAACTACCACAGGTACTCCTCAGTACTTCGATATTTGGTTTATGTCGAGCGAACCATTGCAATTTTCTTGCATCATTCCCCCTGATTCTTCATCACCAGGGGGCGGCCACATGACAACAGTCACCGATATAACTCTTCACAACCCCTTGTATTCCCGCCAATTCCACTGTGATGAGGAAATACTAGAAGAGTTAAACAACCTTGACTACCCATGGGATGTGCTACACCATCGTGCACTCTTCTTTCCACAGGAAGCCTCCATGCCTCCTAACCAACACCTCATATATGCAGTCAAAACCAAAGATTTTATCCCATCAAGGCCTATCAACTGGTTCAAAAACCCCATTCCTGCCCTTGATGCTTTTGAAGAAGGCAACATGGCCAACATTTCCCTGACCATTAAAATCGACATTTCCATCAAAAATGGCGTCGTCGAGGAAATCACCATTGGAGCCACTTGCACTCCTCAAGAAATCATCACCTATAAATCCCTCTTCCTGGAATATCGAGATATTTTTTCTTGGTCATACATGAAAATGCCTGGCCTCGATCCATCTATCGTCAAACATCGCATCAATACCTAGCCCGACATTACACTAGTTCGTCAAAAACAATGACCGCTACACCCATCCAAAGTAGCGGCCATCAAATCCAAAATTTACAAATTATGCGTGGCTGGGTTCATCTACCCCATCGCCTATACCTCATGGGTTTCCAACCCTGTACCCATTAATAAAAAATAGGGCATTATCTGTTTCTGCACGGACTTTCATGATCTCAATCATGCATGTCCCAAAGACAACTTTCCAACACCTTTCATTGATCAAATTATCGACGACTGCGTAGGCCACAAGGCTCTATCCTTCATGGATGGTTTCTCTGGTTATAATCAAATCCAAATCCACCTCACCGATCAATACAAAACTGTATTCACTACCCCCTGGGGTACTTTTGCATATTGTGTCATGTCGTTTGGCCTAAAGAATGCTGGTGAAACTTTCCAATGGGCTATGACATACATTTTTCACGATCTAGCTCATATCATCCTCACATACTTGGACAACCTCACAGCTCGATCCAAGAAACGCACCCAACATCTTGATGATTTACAAATCATCTTCCAATGGTGTCGTCAGTACAACATCTACTTGAATCCCCTCAAGTGTGTTTTCTGCATCACCGTGGGGCGCCTCCTTGGATTCATCGTTTCCCAAAGCGATATCACCGTGGACCCCCTCAAAGTCCAAGCTATCACCGAAATTCCACCTCCACAGAATTTACGTCAACTCAAGAGCCTCCAAGGCAAGGCTAACTTTGTACAGCAATTTGTCCCAGACTACGCCACTCACACACACAATTTCCTTCGCTTACTACATCATGACATCCCATTTTACTAGGATGAACATGCCCAACATTCATTTGGCGATCTTAAAATGGTGCTTTCCAATGCCCCTTTAATTAATGCACCTGAATATAATCACGACTATATCCTCTACATATCATCATCATTTGTTTCAGTAGCAGGAGTTCTCATTCAACTAGGTGATGACAATCATGAGCATGTCATTTATTACATTAGTAAATACCTCTTAGGGCCACCCTTGAAGTATAAACATGAAGAGAAACTAGTTCTTGCAGTCGTCCTCATAGTCCAGAAACTATGTCACTACATTCTGCTTTGCACAACTAAGGTTGTAGAAGATTCCAACCCTATGCAATACTTCCTCATTCGTAAAAAAATTAATGACAAATTTGCCCAATGGATTGTTATCCTTCAGGAGTACGATCTTGAATTCTCAACACCCAAGAGCAAGAAATCCCTCATTCTCACTGAACTTGTCATGACCCTCCCCTCTGACACAATCAATGCCCCTGTCAATACCGACTTTCCCAACGAACACCTCTTTTACATCACTTCGGATGATCCTTGGTACGGCGACCTCCTTGTCTACCTCTGAAATCAAAATTTCGGTAACCACCTTTCATGAGATGATCATCATCATATTCACCACCAGGCCCCCTGCTACCTCCTCATCAAAGACATCTTATACCGGTGAGGGGTCGACACCATTCTTCATTGATGCATGACCATTGACGAGGCCGATAGAGTCTTGAACAACTTCCATAGCGGCGCATGTGGGGGCCATCTTTCAGGAATATCCACTGCTCAAAATATTATTCGAGTAGGTTACTTTTGGCCTACCTTATTTCATGATTGCATTCACGTTGTGAAACGATGCGAGAAGTGTCAGCTTTATGCCAACAAAGCCCGAGCACCACCTGCTCTTCTTCATCCAGTCATCACTGCCGACCCTTTTTGTAAATGGGGCATCGACTTCATGACTTGTAATCCCCCCTCTAGCAATGGACACAAATACATTGTTGTCGCAGTCGATTACTTCACCAAATGGGCTGAAGCTATGTCCACCTTCAACAATACTGTTGACACCGCAGCGTGTTGTTTCTTTAACCATGTCATATCTCGCTTTGGAGTACCACTCCAACTTGTTTCTGATCACGAGAAACACTTCGAGAATGATATTTTCATCGAACTCTCATCTTGGTTAGGATTCTCCCATAATTTTGCCTCACCATATTATCCTCAGTCTAACGAATAGGTCAAAGTAGTTAACAAGGTCCTCAAGACCATGTTACAGTGCACGGTTAATAAACATCAGACCAATTGGCATCATATGTTATTTTCCACGCTATGGGCTTACCGTACGGCTGTGAAAATAGCTACTGGTTTCACACCATTTCATCTAGTCCATGGGGTTGAGGCCACTCTTCCCATCAAGTGCGAAATTCCCACCTTACACAC
>JZKD02S1737328.1:11092-23004 GCA_000966675.3 Picea glauca | reverse complement strand
AAAGTGAAAGCCAGGTGTAGTTCCCTGAAGTTGGGGAATTGTTCTAAGATGGTAGCACACTATTGTGGGCCATTTGAAATTCTAGAGAGGATTGGTCTTGTTGCATATATGTTTGCATTGACTACATCCTTGAGTATTCATAATGTATTCCATGTTTATTTACATAAAAGGTATATACTTGATGCTAATCATGTCATTGATTGGAATGTGATTCAAGTGGAGCAAGAGGGGGACTTTCGAGTTCAACCAGCGTGCATATTGGATCGAAAAGTTAAGATGCTATGGAATCACATAGTAGGATTGGTAAAGGTCCAGTGGCACTATTATGGTCCTGAGGATGCAACTTGGGAACATGAGGATGCTATGCAGGAAGTGTAGATTTTGACCTTGTACAATATTTTACTAAAAACACATTTTCAATAAAAGAACAAAAAAGATACAATGAAAAATACACACATTACACAGATATTTTTCCCCTGAAAACCCAGACCGAGAAAACCATCATATTCTATATTCATTCATAGTGACACATTGTTTACAATACAACATACATATAGGAGCCAACGACATCCAAAACCCTAACCTAATGACCTAGATTAGTCAACAACCCTAATTCCTTAACTGAAAATAGAAAACTATTGTCAAAAACCATGTGCTAAAAAACCACCCAACAATGGACATGAAAATCAAGGTGACAAAAAAAATGAGGAAAAAATGCGACACGTTTCTCGAGGTAAAAAAATTCTTTGGGGCGCTACCCTCGAAGCCCTGTGTAGGTGGGATATCGCCCCCATGTATGCTTGTCACAATGTAGAAACCACTAGGACTAGTCATGCAAAGAATAAAACACATACCCAACATTCACCCACTTGTTGCTTTCTTTGCATATAGGGGGTTACAGGGTTACATAGTCGACAATCCAGGGCAACAATGCCCATGGATTCTCTACACCAAGAGAAATTTTCAGTGCTCACAGATTTTTTTAATGAATCTGCAAAATTCTTCAAAGTGTCCACCTTCATCAACAACACTTTCTTTTCTTCAACCATGTCTCTTACAAAGTGATATTGAATATTAATATGCTTTGTCTTTGAATGATAAGCCAAGTTCTTTGCCAGAAAAATTGCACTCTGACTATCACAATCCATCCTTATAGCTTGTTGTACCAACCTAATACCTAAACACATTATTTGTAACCATATTGCTTCCTTACTTGCATGAGTGGTTGCCATGTATTCAACTTATTTAGTTGAAAGTGCCACTACAACTTGTCTTTTGCTCATCCAACTGATTGCTCCTCCAAACAAGTTAAACACATACCCGCATGTAGATCTCCTACGATCTAGATCTCTAGACCAATATTCATCAACAAATCCATGTATGTACAACACTTTGTCCAATATTGGTCTTCCTTGGTAGCACAATCCATAGCTAGCAGTGCCATACAAATACCTGAAAACCATTTTTACTATTGTCCAATGCTCTTTCCTTGGTTTTGACATATACCTGCTCAAAACTCCCACTGTATGTGCAATGTCTGGTCTAGTACATACCATTGCATACATCAAACTACCAACTACAATCACATATGGAACACGAGACATTTCCTCCTCCTCTTCCTGTGTCTTGGGACACTGATCCATAAATAACTTTACACCAACGAGAATAGGGACCTTGAACGATTTACATTCCTACATATTAAACCTCTTCAATATTGTCTCAACATATTTTCTCTGATTTAACCATAGTTTCCTCTTTTTTTGATCTCTTTTAATTTCCATGCCCAAAATGAAATTTGAAGCACCAAGATCCTTCATGTCAAATTTAGAGGACAACTAAGTTTTCACATCCTGGATAATCTCCTTATTGTTTCCTATCAACAACATGCCATCCACATACAATAACAAATAAATCAAATGATCACCAATTAATTTAAAATACACACAATGATCCTCTTTGCTTCTTGTAAATCCAAGTCCCAACATATAAGTAGCAAATTTTTTATACCACATCCTTGGTGATTGTTTTAAATCATACAAGGACTTTTTCAACTTGCATACTAGCTCCTTATTTCCCTTCACAACAAAGCCTTCTGGTTGCTTCATATAGATTTCTTCTTCTAGATCCCCATGTAGGAATGTTTTCTTTACATACATGCTTTCTACTTCAAAATCAAATGTAGCAACAACATATAACAAAAAACATATAAAACTTAACTTGGCAACAAGAGAAAAAATCTCACCAAAATCAATTCCCTCAACCTAGTTATAACCCTTTGCTACTAACCGAGCTTTGTATTTCTCCACTTTTCCTTTTGAATTGACCTTCTTTTTAAATACCCATTTGTTGCCAATGGGATTTATTCTATTCGACAACTCCAATAGATACCAAGCATCATTCTTATCCAAGGATTCCATTTCTTCATCCATGGCCTTTTTCCATAGATTTCCATCCTCTGAATCCATTGCATCCCTAACAGTTCTAGGATCATTATTATTTATAGACAAAGAAAAATTTGAATGAAAATAAGATGGAGTATACCTTTCTGGTAGCCTTCTTTCTCAAACCGATATCCTTAATACTGGAGTATGGGGATCTTCTTCTTCTGATTCCTATTCTTCTGTAGAGTCTGATTAATCATCCTTTAAATAAAACACTATTTTCTCTGGTTCTTCCTTGGTAGGATTTCCTGTTTAGCAACATTCTTCATTTCTCTAAATAACACATCTTGGATATACACAACATTCTTATTTTTTGTGTTCCAAAGCTTATAACCCTTGAGACCATCTTTATACCCAATAAAGATACTTTTTCAACCTTCTTATCTAGCTTACTCATGTTTTCCTTTGGAACATGAACATAGGCCTCATAGCCAAATACCTTGAGATTTGTGAGAGAAGGTTTCTTACTAGTCCCTACCTCTTGTGGAGTCTTGTCATCTAGTGCTAATGAGGGTGATTTGTTGAGTAGGTAACATGCAGTACCCACTACCTCTGCCATAATTCTTTCCCTAACCCGACACCACTGAGCATGCACCTTGTTTTTTCCATTAGCGTCTTGTTCATCCTTTCTGCAACTCCATTATGATGAGGTGTATATGGAGTATTCTTATTCATTTCTATACCACACTTCTTACAGAATTATTCAAATTCATTCCCACATAAATCTCTGCCATTATCTGTCCTCAACACCTTAATTATTTTTTCTATTTGATTCTCAACAAGAGACTTAAACTCTTTAAACTTATCAAAGACTTTAGATTTCTTCCTGAGGAAATATATCCAAGTATTCCTCAATAAGTCATCTATAAATGAGACACAGTACATAGATTTTCCCAATGATGGAAACGACACAGGTCCAAACACATCACTATGAACTAGCCATAAAATTCATTTTTCCCTCATTGCACCAAAGGGGAATTTTACCCGATTCTACTTCCCATATACACAATGTTCACATAAATCAAAATCCAGAGAGTAGTTAGACATAACTTTAACCATACCTTTACCATGTAGTAGTCGAATACCCTTCTCTCCGATATGCTCCAGTCTTTAATGCCACAACATAAACTTTTCTCTAGAGACTGTAGGAGTTCTTTCTTCTTCAAATCCAATATCAGAAACAATGGAACTATTACACCCATCACTAGTAATGCTTCCCTGCATCTTATGCAGAGTTCCAAACTGAAATCCCTTCAACAACACCATTTCTCCTTGAACCATCCTGCAAGTTTCCTTTTCAAATATTGTTCTTACCCTTGGATCATCCATTTTGTTACTGAAATCAAATTTATGGCCAAACCTAGGATGTGCAGAACACCATGTAGTATTATAATACTTCCATATATGAGCCTCAACTTGACTTTTCCTTGTCCTAGGATTATGTTTGTCGAATCATTACCTAAGAAAAAATTACCTCCATCATACCTTTCATATTCACAGAACCACTCCTTGTGGGGAGTCATATGAAAGGATGCACCTGATTCAACCAACCATGCCTCATGATCTGCATGTTTGCTTGAAGAAGCCAAGTACACATCCCCTTCTTCTTCCTTGGAGGTCTTTTATTCTGTAGAAGGAGCTTCTTCAGATCCTTTCTTTTTTTCAATTTTGGAGTTACATTGTTTCTTGTAGTGCCTTTCTTTCCCACATATCCAACCTACCTTTACAAACTTTATGTGATATTTAGATCCACTCTTAGACTTATATCTCCCACTTGAGGACTTAGATCCATTTATTTCCTGGGAGCGTCCTCTTGCAAATAATGCATTTGTGCTATGTCCTTCCATGTTATTTTGTCTCATATCCTCCGACAACAAGGATGATACCACTTCATCAAACTTCAAGGCAGTTGTATTACTACCTATGGCCACAACCAGACTATCCCACGAGTCAGGTAAAGAGAAAAGTAAACTGATACACTTATCTTCATATGAAATTTTAATCTCAACATATACTAACTAACTTACCACAGTATTCAAGGCGTTCAAATTCTCTGCCACCGAGTCTCCATCTCTCATCCTTCGGTTATACAACTTCTCTCTCAAGAAAAGTTTATTTACCAGGGACTTAGAATGATACAACTTCCCTAACTTATCACATAAATTTTTGGTTGTAGCTTTCTCTGACACATTCAATAATAATGAATCTGAGAGACACAGTTAGATTGTGCTCTTCTCCTTCTGATCCAAATTTTTCCAGTCATCTTCTGAAGTTCCTTTAGGTGAAGTATTTTTATCCACCATGATCCACTGATATCTATCCACCAATAGATCTTCCATCTTAAGCTTCCACAACTCAAAACATTTCCCATTAAATTTCTCGATCTCCATTTTTGAACTGCTCACCATTTTTTTTTCACTTGCAAAAATCAATACCATAGATTTCCCACTGTAACAAGGCTTATCAAAATCCTGAGACAAACCCTTGACCACAAATGCATCCCCTTGAAGCCAAAAAATATCTGATACCAAATTTAGATTTTAACCTTGTACAGTATTTTACTGTGAACAAATTTTCAAAAAGAGAACATAAAAGATACAATGGAAAATACACACATTACACAAATATTTTTCCCCTGGAAACCTAAACTGGGATAACCAACATATTCTATATTCATTCATAATGATACATTGTTTACAATGCAATATACATGTAACACCCCAAGATTGATCCCCAGTTGTAAATGCAAATATGTCTTATAGGATGGTGAGCCAAGTTATTATAGGCCAGAAGGATTATGTGATTATTCGACCGGAGAGCCTAGATGTTAAAGTACAGTGAGCCTATTTTTGTATATGTAAACACTCATATCATTAATAAAATACATCATTTCATGTAGACCAACCATGATAAAGAGTATGGGGGGATAAACTCCACTAGGAAGGGAAACGGGGGAGGGGCTAAGAACCTCGGAAAGGGGATAAGCTAGAGGGATTATTCCCAAATAAATATTATAATATATTCCTAAAGACTAAGGTATGAATAATTATTTTATCCTAATTTTTTAGGATGGGGACAAGTGGGCCAAAGTGGCTCTCAACCTGACAAGTGTCCAATTTGGGACATGCATACAAAGAGCGTGGCCTTAGTGCATGAGACATTCATTATGCATTCACAATTCATTCATTCAACCACTCTCTCCATGATTGGTACCACTCCATCCCAAGCACACTCTTTCAACAATAACCTATATCCTTTCTATTATGAGAAGTGCACCAGAATCTTCCCGTGACTAGAAGCGCATCAATACCTTACCTGTAGGCTACTTATGCCAGTACCTTAACTGAAATTTGTTGTTTACTGTATCTGTACCTAGTTGACTTAAGCATTAGACTGAAGAAGAGGGTTTTCAGGCCCGTGGAATTGAAGAGGTGGGTTTCCAGGCCCATGGATTGAAGAGGCGAGTTGTCATGCCCATGAGAAACTCTCTCCAGGTGAGAGAATTGTTGAAGAATTGATTTACTGAGGGAGACCAACTAAAACTACAATGTTCTGAGACATCATGTATGACTTGTTGTTGAAGCCCTAGAAAGTAAGTGGGGTATCTGAAGGACTGTTGAGTAGAGAAGGGGAACACTTCCTGGGGTGGGATATGCATGTGGGGAATGAGAGGATGTAGGTTGTTAGTTTGATTTGGCACCTGTAACGAAATCCTTCCTATTGACTGTGTAACCTCAACCTAGATAGGAATCCCTTTACCTGGGTGGAGTTTAGTCCCAGCTCAAGGGTGACCCACCATTGAGAGTTTCGAGAAACGTGGTCTAAGGCTGGGAGGTTTGTGGAAGGTATGTGTTGGATCCGCCCTTTTTTTTCGAAGCCCATCACAAATTTTATTTTAATGCTTGAAATCTAAAGATGGTTTTCATTTTTCCCTCTGAGATATCGAGATCTCTGAAACATTGTCACGCGAGCAACGACGATTGTTATACTCTCGAAATGAGTCCTACCTTTCATAAAAATGCTTCCTCTTTTGTTCTACTTCAGAATATCATAGGTAAGATACTATGATTCATGTAGTTCACACGTCCCGAGTCACGAAACAACAAAATCGTTTTAATTTTTCACTCAAGACAATAACAAGGGTAAAGTTTTCCTTAACCCATGATTAGATGTCATCGGGGTTTCGTGTCTCGGAGTTTGCCAAACCTAAACATTTATTGTCATAGCCTCGATATCCGAGAGCGTGAGGTCCTTATTTGAGTAAATCATGTCAAGGATTAAAGGCAAAAGCTAACCATGGTAAAAAAATTCTCTCGGCGTTTCACCACTCGGAATTATATTTTTTGAAAGTTACACCGTCTAAACCCTGACTCATGAAATCACAATACGGTTATAACGTGATTAATTAATCATTTAATCCAAGATTATCTTCCCTTTAAGTAAGTCATGTTATCGCGATCTCGCGGTTTCGCAACTCGACATGTAAATCTCCCAGAAACTCATCTTCGAAGCTTCGAGTCGCGATATGGAGAATATAATAATTATAAAATTAATCAAGCCCCAAATTGCGATTACCTTTAATTAACCAAAATCGATCTTCACAGTCTCGTGTATTAGAGACTCAAATATTTTAAGTAAAATACCCGATATAACGAGTACCGAAACTTTGTTAATGGCGGTAAAATCGGATTAATTAAGCTAAATCAATGAATATCCCGCGCTTTGATGTATGCACAATTTAAGAGGTAGCCTTTTTCCTCCATGCGCCAACTGAGATTTTTAAAACTGCCAAAATTTATGACATTAATGAGGAAATAGGATAAATCGATAAATATAAGATCGAATTTTTATGGCATAATTTATTTCCAAATGCAATTTGACAGACTTGTTCTGAAAGGTACCGAGTTTTTTGAGTATATATAAGAGCTATGTTTCATTATAACAAATGCATTTTCATATTACGTAGAGCACATCACCTCTGAGTAAACTGACTTCTGTATGTATATGTAGTTCTACCGCAGAAGAGCTAAAACGCAAGCTTCAGTCATGGCTCCGCGAAAAGCATCAAAGGCAAATGTTGAGGTTTCAAGACAAGGCTCAGACAATGTCTCTGATACTTTGCCCCGAAGTATCAACTCGGTCCCAAACTGGTCATATGTTTTAGATATTCTGCAAGTAGAATTGGTGGATTATTCCTATGATTCTGACGACAACGAAAAAGATGATTTAACCACCAAGTACAAAATAGTCGTCCAATCTAGAATGCACAGAGTGACAGCCAGACCGCGGTTGCTTCCATATTATGATATGGTCCGATGGGCATTGGATCATGCGGACATACCGACCAAGACTATCATGAACGAGCAGAGAGTAACCATCGGGACTTTCAGGTCGGAGCATCTGCAAACCATGTATAAGCTGCCCACGACGTCTGACTACACATATGGTGTTGAGTTCTTGGACGAGTTCAAGGAGAAGGAATGTGAACAATATGATAAAACCATGTCCAGTTTGATAAAATATTGGGTTTCGAACACCGCGAATTTCAGAGCTGATACCCACGACATATATTCAATCACTTCGTTAGAATCACAGTTCAGATATGTGGCCATTATGACATGTCGGTTATATGGGAAAGAGGACACATCACATTTTTTCCTTGCATGGGTGCCTCTAATGTTTTGGGTCGCCAAAGGCAGTTCCTTTAACTAGGCAAAGATGCTTTCAGATAGCTTGACAAATCAGGTCACAGAGTATCGGGAGCAGAAGGAGAATGGGAAGGCATCGTCATTCTTCATGTCCGCATACATTGTGGATGCAATTTGTTCTATGACACCATTTCCATTAATGAGCTGGAGTTGGACTCCAGTTGAAGACGAACCCATATATGTATATCATGCAAAATTATGGGAAAACAAAGTAGAAAATTTTTCTTATGAAATTTTTAACTAGGTAATGGTGCCCCTACATGTCTCCATTTTTGGTCACCCGCCACCTCGGATATCAGATGGCATAGTGAAAAATCTGAGCCACATAGAAGACTAGTACGTAGAAGCAGATTTTCCATACCTCAGAGTTTTCAGGGCTTCTTTTCCCCCGCATGCGCTGCAATTGTTCATTCCCGACAAGATGGCTTGTTGCGAGGTTGCCCAAAAAACGGTAATTGGCTGTGTAAGCAAAGAACTTAAAGGGTAATCGAAGAAGTTATGGCCATATTTTCCTGTTCATTTGAATTCTTATTCTTTACTAGATTTTGGGCATGCCAAAGCTGAGGCGGCAGCCCTGGAAGACCTAAATTTGGTCTCCGTTGAATACAAGAAACATGATCCACAAAGGGTCATGAGCAATCATTTGGTCAATTGCAGGCTCAAGAGATTTGAGCATGAGAACTCACCCTCGGATGACATTTTTCGAGGAGCAAGGTCCTATGAGGAGATTCTAGCCTGGATACAATCCTTGGCACCCGAGGAAAGAGCTGATGTTCTAAAGTTCCAGGAACATCGATGTAGTTGTCTTCCCGCTGTGTTGCGAGGTGAGGGTCCAGGTATTTCGGAGACAAAATAGAAGGATGTCGAAGGTTCTAAGGATGCAACTCTTGACCAAGGAAAACACTAGGATGAGGGGGAACAAATGAAGAATCCAAAAGCATAGACAAAGATAAAGACTCTAGAACAACCGAAGAAGCAGAGACCGATCGATACTTCGGGAAAATCGGTGAAGCAGATCAGAGAACCCATCACATCAGTTACCCCCTTGCAGTCGACGCAGGGAAATATCGATGCAGGATGGATAATCAATGAAGAGCCGAGGCCCATAAGAGTAGAATAAATCCTTCCAAATGAGTTTTTCTTCGATAAAAAGAGAAAGGCAGTAGTGAAAAGGGAATTCTATCAAGAAGGAGAGTCGACTGCCAAGAAATATAAAGTCATAACTGATGGAAAGGACAAGAAAAATGAGCAGTTCGCTACTGAAATAGTAGGGACACTAGGAGCATATGCCTCGGTGAATCAATTTTCATTCGGGCTCTTAAARCACCAACTTAAAAGAAAAAATCACCTCATTAGGACCCTTGAATCCAGATTGGCCACAACAACAGAGACTGCTAAAGACCAGGCGAGCGTAGGAATAAAGAAGGCCAGGTTGGATGATAAGAATGARATAGAGATGCTCAAAACTAAGCTCGAGCATGCACAACTGGTGGTMTGGGATGGTCAGATGCAAGCAAGCTAGTAGAGGGATTTGATCGAATAGCTTCAGGCTAGGGTGGAGATCGYCGAGAACAAAATGATAAACATCGGGATGTTGAAATCCCAGGTGATTGAGATTCGGAGTAGAGTCTTTGCGGCATTKCTGAATTTTCTCACCAAGGTAGAAGCGATTAGGGACAGCTGTCTGTTGGTCAATTAGGTTTCCGAGAACCTATCTGCCAAAGAAAGGGATGTCGGAGCGGCTCGGGTCACCTTCCAGGAGGTTGTGATAGCCACGAACAACAGGGTTTCAACAGGTACTCCCAGGTTCACCATTTCAGAGCAAACCAGAGGAAACATTCTATTAAAGGAATGGGAGCATAACATTGCTGAAGGCAAGCAGCAAGCCCAAAAGATAACCAATTCCTTAGAGGACACCTTTAATTATAGAGACGGCGAGATGTTGGGCATTGACAACGGAGGCAACACCGAGACGTTGATGCAAATGAATGTGGAACAGATCTCACTTGATTTGAAGGAAAAGGAAGAAAGAGATTCATCCAATATCTCTCAGATGACTATGGTGGACATAGTCCAAGTGGATAAATGCATGATCAAACCCAGCACACAATTATGTGCCATCGACATCATCGATGGACAGATGGAAGACAGGATGCAATAGTTAGCCCGAGAATGTTACTTCTTTGAAGCCAGCTATCAAGCAGAACTGTCTTGGTTAATATCTCAGCTGGTTGAAAGGTGTGTCACCTGTACCGAGCCCGCGCGACAACCAACGCATGGCACCAAGTGAAGACAGAGAAGAAGAAATGGAGAGATTGCTCTCCTCCCTGTCATAACCAAAATTTTGTGACTATTGAGATTCTTTCTTATTTGTAAAATTGTATAAATATACCACAGAAATAAATAAAAAAGGTTGGACCTTTTTGTGTCGATTGTAACAGAGTTTTTTACATTTGAGAGTTAATACAAGCAAATCTAAAGATTCTCAATTCCGTCATGACTGTGTTACAAGTTTGTTTCCTTGTATCTCATATTTCGTTTCATTTCATATTCCTAATTGATGTGCTTCGTTATAATTTAGTACGACCACTACTATAGAGAATGAATTTTGGTTTTTTGTAATTGTTTACTATTTTTTCTCTGCACCATCTATCAATGGGTGTAAGACCAGTCTGCATTTTCAAAATTCTACATATGTTCTCTGCTACATCAGTTATTTCCTTACATTTTCCTCTCTTGTTTATTCATGAGATTCTCCCCTGGTAGGAGCCTTACACTGTAGACAGCTAAATGTTTTTCTCCCACCTCACACCTTTTATTAAAATATAATACAGTTACGGGAAAGAGCCTTTGATTTGCACCCCTACTTTATTCCTAAAACCGTAAATTCTCTTTTATATGACCAAATTGAGACAACACTTAATCTCACTCTGAAGTTTTTTCCACTTTTACTGTTCCTCCATGAGTGTCCCTGTACCAACACAGCCTAATATCGAACCCGGACTATCGGACCAAATGCAGATTGCCTTAAACCTTTTTGAAACGATTCTTAAAATGGCTACTAACTGGGTCGAACTTGAATGTTCATGGGCATCCATTGAACAAGATATAACTATCCAGGAATAGTTGGAATCTAGACAACACCAATGTAGAAATCTTCCCTAGTTTCCTTTGCCGAAGGTTGACATTTCTCTCTTCTCCATCTTTTACCCACTTTCGAATGCCTTGACACTGTACTTCTAAGCCTTAAGTACAGACTCAGGAACAACAGTATGCATGAAACTGGTGGTATTATATCAAAGATAAGTTTTATAACCCTAAATTGCACCATACATTCTTACCTGGCATCAGGCCAACTCATATCCCTTCATTGCCAAAACATCTGCTGAACAACCTCTTTGAAAATCCTCTTGTGTCAAGGCCCACGCGCCCTAACACATTACTGCACGCGTGTGCACGCTGGCATGCCCACTACAACCTGCGCGTACCTAAAAAAGCACAAAAAAAGGAAAGTTGCTTGATCTAGAGGGTCATTCGTCATGAAAGTACACTGATCCAAATAAAGGAGAAAAATGGTACAATGCCAGTGCAATGCCAATGCATACATGGTTTTATTAAAGCTATTGGTTATGGTATATAAAATCAAATCTTAGCTGTATAAGTTTTCAACACATCCAATGTATGACTAAACAGTTCATTGCAACGTCGACAACATTTGCAACATGGAGTGCGCATTCAGTGACAGAGTAATCGCATGGAGTTA
>JZKD02S1737317.1:68926-88115 GCA_000966675.3 Picea glauca | reverse complement strand
TCAACTCTATCAAACTCTAGACTACCAAGCACTCCAATCCCTGGATCCCACATTGAGATGCAAACTGCAGTGCCCTATGAAGTATAGTCCTATAAAATATCAACACCATGAGTCTCCTGAAGAACCCCAACCAATGGAACAAGTAAATACAATATCCATCCATCAAGGAGTCTCTCACCTAAACCCATCTCCCAACTACCATCTCTGATAAAATCCATATCCCCTGCTAACCAAGAAGATGATTTGCTGATATATCTGATCCTCAACCAAGGAGATCCATCCTACCACAAAGAATCGTCATCTCGACATTCTCTTGAATTCCTCCAACAATGGAAGGAATAAATCATGCAAGTCCCTGAAACTCCCATGCGCTCTAGAAGAGCACCAAACCCTACATCACATAACTCTGATGGTGCCATACCATGTATCTCGGTTCCCACAAAACCATAAACCTCTGGATGAAGTATTCTGATATCCATGTTGTCATGTCCATAATCACTTAAATCGACCTCCCTACCAACCCACACTGCTTCCTGCAGAGTCCCATGCTCCAAAAATATCCCTATGATGTCAGCCCTACTATATATCTCTAGTTCCCGAGGTTCGAGAGAAGCTAACATGCTCTCCCAAATCAACACTGAAACAAGGGTGGCTACAAAATCATGCCTTGAATCATGATGCTAACATACCAAACATGCCCCCATGTGTCTCATGACATCATCCTTGATATACCCCAAGGAGAATCTCTCTCTAACCTGTTGAGGAGTCCTGAAATGGCCAAGCTGTCCAACCATAGGTACATCCTGTACGATCCTCAAGATTTCTGATGCTGCCTGTTATGACCATACATCCTGCCAACTAACCTCATAGAACTCGTCAAAAGCATCTTCCCATCTCTACTCCCCATCCTCATCTCGTTGAGACTTTGAACCTATATCCACCTCTGGAATATACTCTGTCCCATGGTTGAAAATGCTCTCCATCATGCCCAAAGTCTCATCAGACTGTCTTGAATGAACCTCCCCTATCTTGATGTATATAATGACATATCCCATGTCTGAAGGTCTCTGTCTAACATCTCTCCATGTACCACAAAACTGTATGTAGTACTGGGGAGTGTCATGTGCATTGGTCAATCCCAAAGGCTTGACTAAGAACTCATCCACTGGCACCCATGGTGAATAATCACCTATACTCATCACTAAAATCCAACCATTGGGTACAACAATATGTAACTATACAAAATAATGGTCAATCTCTCTCCCTCCATCATCACTCATATAACTACTGCTACTGTGAAGGTGATCTCCCAGATCTATATACTGCTGCAAGGGAGAGGAATCTCCATGCTCCACTAAGTATTTCTCCTCCCTACACTACAATGCATCCCTATGGATCCCACTGTACACCTTTGCATGCCCCTGTGAACTACCACTCATCACTATATTTCCCTGTGACACATGGACATCCTCTCGCATCTCTGGATCACATCTCTCCATAATCATCATCAATCCTGTGTAATCCTCATGCTCCTCCATCAACTAGCGCTCCTTTAATCTGGAATCTGATTCTTGTAGGGATGTCTGTGCACCTTCCACAAATCCCTGTGTGCTAACCAACTCATGAGTGAGTCGGTCTACCTCAATTTCCTTCTCCCTCAGTGCCCTATGATACATCTTTCCAACCTCCAAGAGGTAATCTCTATCCATCAGTAGTTGCAGGTAGTCAGTCCTCATCATAGTCAAGCTCTCCTTAAGTGTCTAGAAATCATCAAGTTCAAGCTCCCCATCTTGACTACCATGTGCCATCGAGGCCCTCCAACAATACTCTGCCACCAATGTGTGTGTATCATCAATGTGTCTAATGGATTTCATGATCATGTCCTCTCGGACTCTCAGCTGTCCTGTCAAATGCCGTGACTCCTGATCAATATCATGCTGAGGTTCTACCTCATGACTCCCACTGCTAATGTCAACATTGGAATCCCCGTCAACACCCTCCTCAAGAGATAAGGCACTGAAATGCCTACTGTCCTCTGTGTTATTGAGTCCTCCTGTATGCCGCTGCACACCATCACCAACTACTACCTTCATATGAATCACATTGTATCTTGTATGTGCAGTTGTATCCTACTGTGGACTCACTCTACTAATATCATCTACACATGGATCCCATACATATGTGTCCATAAATGTGATATGGTCATCCCAAACAACAAGGAATGCATCCTTGTCATTGTAGACTGGTCCTAGAAGTAAGTATCCCAACAAGTTGTTGGTCTCCACAAACTGATCTATCAATGGAATCCCCAAAAGAGGTGACTCACTCTCCCTATACTGATAGGTATGTATATAATCATATGTCTCCAAGTCACGCCTCTCATCCTAGTGTTCCTTGCGTTCAAATACTACACAAGGCTCCTCTACCACATCCTAAATGCCACTGATATCCTCTTGTGTCATGTATATCACAACTGTCTGAGAATATAAGGACTATGCCACACTCAACTCCATAGGAAGCTCCTCCTCACCAACGCAAGGCTCCCTAAAATTCATTTCATCTCCCAAAGGCGGGTCATCTAACCTATAAATCTCCTCATGCCTAGGTGCGAATACATCTACACCCTCACAAGCACCCTGGTCATCACTCTGTCCATCAAATGCGCAAGAGTCCTGGGACTTCTCTAATGAGGCATCTAAGGCCTCATCCTCATACACATCCTCCTCATCGCTATCATAGTGCACCTCAATGTAATGCACTCACCCTTTACCCCTGCATTTGTGATCCGACTCCCAAGGTTCTTTGCAACTGTATAAAATCTCTTTGCTCCTAATGGGTGTAGGATTAATCTGTGCTCCTGTCAATCCACCAATCTGGGGTGGTGTATCCCCTTTACATCATGCTCTAATCTTATGTAGTTCTGATATCCACTCATATATTCCTTGCTCTATTTTTACCCAAAGATTTTCTTGGGTATCCATCCTCTTAGACCACTAAAAAGAGTGTTACTTTATCATCCCAAAATCAGATATTTTATCCTTATTGAATACCCCTCTTGCTCGGAGGAATCTTCATTCTTATACCACTGTAATGTTCCCAACCAGATCTGATATAAAAATTAGACTTATGTGATTGAGAACTTTCGTTAAACACTTTGACAGTAGGATTTATTTCCTTAGCCAAATGCCTTCCTTTTGATGTCCCAACTTCAGAATGGGTTATAGATGTGTTTAGAATGTCAATGGGATGGGTTCCAACTACTTATAACACCTTGGATATCTTTTGTTTGGTTATTTAGCTTGCTGTTATGTTTATGGCAACTTGTCTCTTTGTGGCATTTTGTCAAACAATTGGCATGCATAATGGTTTTGTTGAGTTTATGATCTGATTTTGCTTGCTTTTTCAGACAATGATTGCATATGAAAAATATATATGACAATAACAAATATTCAACAAGAACCCATAAAGGAAATACAAGAATATAGCCACAAATCAAATCCGACCTTTATTTATTAAATAAGCAGCTCCATACATGAAATATTCAGATCTGGAAATACATATATCAGATTGGTTCTATGGATGTAGGTAGCTCCAAAGACAATATAAAACAATGGTATGCAGCTCCCAAAGTCTTCCAAAACACTTCCTTAAATTTGGACCTCCAAAATGACAATGTTCCTTGACACTATATGATCTCCCTGGCTGGAAGTTACGCCCTACTGGTTGTAGTAAGCCAATATTAATTTGTCCTCTATGAATTTGACCTCCAAACTCTTAGAAAATGATACTAATATATGGATTTGATGAAGGCTAACTCATATGGTAGGAAACCCCAACTGTAGATGATAAATATGACCCCAAACCACAAGATATCTATTCACAATTGCGCCCTCCTTCAGTAATTTCTTCCGGGAAAAATAACCAATCAATATGTTGAAGAATACCCTCATATATTGATGCAAAAGGTGCTAGGGTGGTAGCAACAACTCCTGGAATGATATCTACTGAATATATATCCTCCTTAAGTCACATCAAACCTATTCTCCTCAACTGGTGCGCCCTAACCTGCAAAAAACCCTCACTGGTGCACCCCCTTGCCAAAACTGATGGTTGAAGTAGTTCTGAAATGATGTATAATGGTGAGGGAGGAATATTTCACCTCCTTGGCCAAGATTGTATCAAGAACAAGAGAATATTTCACTCCCTTGTTGATATCTAGGGTTTATTCAATCAAAACCCTCAAAACCCCCCAAGTACCATGGACTCTCTAGCTAAGAAGCCAAACATCAAAATATAAATCAACATAATGAGAGAATAGAAGCCCCTGCCTCTCTTTTATACACCTGTTCATCTTTTTCTCTCCAAGGGACTTTTACTTTACTTTTAATATTCCTTAATAAAATCACTTTATTAATTAATTAACCTTTTTCCCTCCAAAAAGTGATTTATTTGTCCTCATGGCTTCTCCGACCACTGAAAGTCACTTCTCATCATCTTCTCATGTAGTTCTCTTCCTCCCGATTCCAATGAGCTATTAAAATAATAGGTTTCTTCAAGTATTATGCCCAAACTGACCTCCTTAGTGAATTTAATTAAAATATGCTCCATAATAACTCAAAATTGCAGAAATCATCAGAATGCAACGTAACCAAAGAAAAACTGTGTGGAATGGATCCTGATGATGAAATATGATGAACTATTCAAGTTGGGCCCCATAAAACCCCTCAATATCTCCTGAACTCACTATCACCCCCATCTGGCTACTTTGGCAGGAATCCCACTCTGTAACATAGAAACATCCAAAAATGGGGACATTACACTAACCATAATTAAAACATACACAATAATCTTCCCCATAGGTGCACCCAAGTGGTCGATCATATTCTTTATCATTTGGCATAGGATATAAGAGTGCATCTTCAAAATCCTTTACAATAGTGGATGACTAAGACATTTCTAATTTAGGCCGAGTGGTCGGGATGAAATGATACCATGGGGCACCTATATTTCACTTAGCCACAAACATTTATTTTCCAAGCATGCTCTTCCAGTTGTAGTTGATAGGAAAGTAGGTTTCAAGGAGGTTAGTAAGAATTTTATTGGTGAACTTGACAATTCTGGTAATGATGAATGTACTACTGCATGGGGAATTCAACATGATTTATGAAATCATAATGGTTTTTTTTTCCATTGGCCATGATTTATTATAATAGCGAGAAGATGAGTTGAATAAACATAAACATCATAAGGAGGACAATCTACATAATAGGAATTTTGTAGGAATTCATTCATGATGGCTTGGCATATTTTTGTCTTTTCTTCTAATGTGAAAATAGGAAATGTTTGCAAATCTCGCTCGATACGAAAAACAACATTTCCAATCTACAAAATATATAGTGAGGGTATGCTAATTAGATAAAATATGTATATGCTAAAACTATTGCAAATTCTCATATTCAAACACAATCAATAAAAAATGAATATAAGTTTTAAAACACAATTACCTATTTCCTTAATTCTATTCAAATTGTAATTGATCAACAACTCCTTCCTTGCAGTTATTTGTTTTATCACACAAACCACAACTTTATTTCCATAACATCCCTCAAATTCACAATTGGGTAGCTTGTTTGTGATTCGAGTACACGAACAATTTTTAAACCCAACAACATTTCCTGAAGTTGTGGGCCTTCCATCAATATATATAGATTCTCCTTTATTTTGTTATAATTTACACAAATTTCATATCTTTGCATACTCAGTAGATACCAAATCATCCATATCCAATTTTTATAATCGTTAGTTAGGCCAACATAGTCCATCAGTTCAACTATACTATTGTATGGAACGTTTTCACCATCCATTGAAAAGATCCCTGACACATGTAAACTAGATGGAGCAATTCAATATGTTCTCCCATTGATACAAAAAAACGATGTCCAACTTAGGAAGTGGGTTTGGTTCCCAATTCTTCACATAATGTTATTTCTCAATGGCACTTCCTTGTCTCAATCAATCTCATTGTCATAAGAGCACATCCATCCTTCAACAAGAAACAAAACCATACATTTTTTAAATTTTCTTTTGGCATTACCACCTCTAGTGATTCTTAACTTATTACTTGACATTTCCCCTTCCCCTTTTTAGTCAGAACTTCCATCGCTATCTAAATCAATATTTGACAGATATCTATTTGGTTGTCCCTGGCCAAATATAATTTAAAATTAACAATAAATAATGAGAGTCAGGTTTCAATAAGATTGTGCCAATCATACTACTAATACTACTACTAATTTATTTTTAAGGTCACGACCAAGACATATACCAAGTTGGTGTATGAGACCCCCTTGTTTGTGGGACAAGGGACCCCCTCTGCACAATGATTTGACTACTAACGTCTATGGAGGTATACATATCCTACCCCCTTATGGATTTGAACCCATGACCTCGAAGGAGGAAACACCATTACATCTATCTATAAATCTTAATCTAAGCTGCAAAACTTTCTTTTGAAACCTTTGTATTTTAGTTGCAAATGTTTTCATTTGCTATCAACTCTCAAATGCAGTTTTTGACAACCAACAATGTTATGACTCAGTTTTTGAAGACTTTCTATGGATCCGTTAGTACTACTATAGATCCACTAGTTCCTATGATTCACTACAAATTTATTATGGAAATTGTTGAACATGGGTTTTGGAAGCACTAATAATTCCAATATTTACAAAATGTAGCTAGTTGTTTTATGTAGAATTTATTATCCTTTTGAAGGAAAATATTTTTTTACTTTAAAGACTTTGTTTCATCTACCATAACTAGAATGAATTTTTTCAAACCATGGGAAATTTGATTTGACTCACACTTTTGAATTTTGACATTAGATTCAACAAGATAATCATTTGGGTTCATATCAACGTTGGGCTTGGGATTTGTTCTTGTAACACTATAATCTTACACTATATCAATGCCAAAATGGAATTATAGTTCCATGCAAGGCTTGCCACCCATTTTAATGGAAACTTTTGTATCAAGTGTAGGGGTATCATCCTTTGAAACCAATTAACTCTTATCTTGTCATTTTGTGAGAAATTAGAAAAACTATAAGTAATGGGTCTTTGCTAATTGGTGTAAGTTAGATAAAAGGTGATGGTTAGACAGATGTCTCTATGGACTGGGCCAAATCTACAATAATTCATATAGTGTGTTCTTTATCCTTAATTCATCGTGAAATTCTAATATTGTACTTGATAATATGAGGATATTGTTCAAATTACATTGGAGATTGAACCTACAACACCTTTTCATAGATAGGAATTCTACAATACATCCATTTCTAATATTAATATTTTTGCCATTAATTTATTTTCTTAGCGAAGATGGGGGTCTTGGGTCAAATTTTCTTCACATTCAACTTGATATATGCCCCTTTAGGATAATGATGTTTTCTCAGGTGTACCATCACTAACTCATCCTCTCAAAACTTATTGAATGTTTGCCTCATGTCTGTGCACCTCTTTTGTCTTGCATTTCTTTCTCTCCATTTATTTTCAACATGCACATAGATTTATCTTATATTCTTAGGAAATTCCTCCACATCACTACTCTTTTGGATCTATGTTAAACCTCTCAGAAGATTCCCTAAACTTATGTTCACCACCTCACTTTTTCCATTTGTGTAGAAATGATGCATTGGACTATACTAGAAATGTGTACCCAACTTCTTCCATGGTGTTCTCAAGAGATGAGAAGCATTTTTCTATCTTTATCTGAAGTGAATCCATGTATCTTCATAATCTCCTTAAAAATTATCTTTGCACCACTACTCACATAATTGGTCTTCTTGTAATGCCATATTTGAATAATTGAACACTACAACAAACACTTAGTCCCATCCTCTCTTATTTCTAGAAAATCCTAAGACAAAATCCATATAAATATCCTCCCATGGATCCTTCAGAATAGTAAATGGGGTATGTGTTCTTGCAAATTTAGGTTATGCATTATTGTATAGGAATATGTACGTATATTCTCCTGAATCAAGGTGTTGTATGGGCAAGTTGATAGTAAGGGTTTTGAGCCACAATCTATATGAAGGGAAACTCATTGAGTAGAGGTAGTCTTTGAAGTAGGCATTGGGATGTATTTGGTAGGAACACCTAGAATTTTGGAAACAACTTGTAACTTTGGTGAATGTGTAAATGATAACATATTCAAAATGACTTGTGGTGGATTTACAATGTATGTGTATATGTATATCAGATTTTGTGAATAGATTGTGAAGTATATACAAATGGAGGTTAAAACTAGATGGATTTTGTTTAGGGTTCTTTTTAAGGATTCCTTTTTTTGGTGTTAACAAATGAATAATATTGGGTTATTTAACACATGGACACATGAGTGTTTATTCAAGTTGTAAACATGGTCTTCACAATTTCAAAAAATTCAAAACCCTATACAAATATAAATTTTACAAATAACCACAAATAACTAAGTAAATGGGTTTTTCTGTGATTGTTCACAATATAAATTTTACAAATAGAAAAATACAGAAACATGGAAAATTTC
This sequence comes from Picea glauca, assembly GCA_000966675.3. Lineage (NCBI taxonomy): Eukaryota > Viridiplantae > Streptophyta > Pinopsida > Pinales > Pinaceae > Picea > Picea glauca. Next base: position 79,550 of record JZKD02S1737317.1, on the reverse strand, counting down.
AACTTATTGATTTAAGAGGCATTATGGTTCTCTATCTCTTCTAGCTATGGGGTTGTTATGCCTCTTCTGTCGTGGATGGGTCACTATAAAGTTGATACTATGGTCTCGAGTTGTCCCCTTTTTTCCTCTTATTTTGTGGGCTCTGGTTTTTAATCTTTCATCTTATGTGAGTGTGGGATTGGGCCATGCTAGTGCATAGGAAAAAATACCCCTTTCAACTAAAATTCCAATGCATCGGGAAAGTGGTTGGCTCAATCTGTGATTTGAAGTTGTTTTTTGTTTCAGGTTTGGTATTATAATATGTAATACATATTATATATGTGATAACTAACTAAACTCTGTAATCCATAAATTTATAAAATTCATGCCTTCATATGCTTGAACATAAATCCAATTGTAATGATTTCAACCATGACTCTCACATTCACTGAATTTAGACTATTTCCACAAATATGCTTCTCGAGGAATTTTGTTATGATCCAATGGGGGAATATATGGGGTTATATATGTATGATATGACCCCAAGGGGGAGCATATATGGGACTAAATGTACATGTAATGTGTAAATATATATGTAATAGGGTCGACCTAATAGCAAAAGGGGCCTCATGTGCAGGTGTGAATAGTTATATACAAAGATCATGTATTCATTATTGTAGACATGTGAATTGTGATGTATGTATGTATTTGGTTATATGGAGGAGGTTCTCCTATTCTTTAAGTAGTTATTGTGTAACTTATATATTTTGGAGTAGTGCTCCATGCTCACATTCTGTACATGGTCTGTACTTATGCTCTGTTATGATATTTTAAGCATTTGGTACCTTACATTTGGTATGTAAGGTACCAACTGGTTAAAATATTATAACAAAGCAGAAGTACACACCATGTACAAAATGTGAGCGTGGAACACAACTCCAAGATAGAGAAGTTACACAATAAATCCTTAAAGAATAGGAGAACCTCCTCCACATAACCAAATACCTTCATACATCACAATTCACATGTCTACAATAATGAATACATGATCTCTGTATATACCTATTCACACCTACACATGAGGCCCCTTTACTATTAGGCCGACCCTATTACATATATATTTAAACATTACCTGTACATTTAGTCCCATATATTCCCCCCTTGGGATCATATCATACACATTTAACCCCATAAAATCCCCCATTGGGTCTGTTAGCACCATGATTTTCATAGCTAAGGTTAGAGGTTTGTCAGTAGTTTGCAAAGTCGTGTTTGTTAACACCGATATTGTTTTTATGCCTGGCATCATCTAACATCTCCAAGGCTGGGTTTCAAAATTAATCTTTATAATTTATTACTCCCATTTCCATTTGCAACTGCACGCTGCAAAATTCACTACGCGCTGAAAAATTTGATGTGCACCGTGCAGAGGATGTTGTCATGCAAATAATGTTGTCGTGCAGAGGATGTTGTTGCACAGAGAATGTCGTCGCACAGAGGATGATTTTGCGCAGAAAATGTTGTCGTGCAAAGAATGTTGTCGTGCAAAGAATTTTGTCACGTAGAGGATGCTGTTGCGTAGAGAATGTCATCGCGTAGAGGATGTTGTTGCGTAGAAAATGTTGTCGCACAAAGAATGCTGTCGTGCAAAGGACGTTGTCGCGCAGAGAATGTTGTCATGCAAAGGACGTTGTCGCGCAGAGAGTGTTGTAGCACAAAGGACACTGTCATGTAGAGAATTTTGTCACTCAGATGATGTTGTCACGCAACAGGATGTTGTTGCGTAGAGGATTTTGCTGCGCACAGGCTACAGGACAGGCTGCATAAATGAATGGTTTAGTGGTCAACTTCAAGATCAATTTATGACCAATTGGAGAGGAATTTTGAAAATCCTCGAGAGGTTTTTGTCGAGGACAAACCAAATAATAAAAACCTCTCTCATATTTTCAAAATGTGTCACGGATTGGGAGATTCAAAGGAATATTTGAGCCCTATTTTTCAGTTTTCATGATTTCCTGTCCGAGACATGTTTTTGCGACACGTATTTCGACAATCTGGAGACAAATTTCAAGAAAACGAGAGAGGTTTTTATTTAAAATAAACTTACCTACAAAATTATTTCTCATATTTTACACAACTATTATAGTTTGAGAATTACAAGTGGAATTTTGAAGCCTATTTTTCATAATTTCGCCTCTTGAAAAGCAAAAAATCAGTTAAAACGTGTCATTGTTGTTTGTAACGTTTTATATTTTGGGAAAGGGGTTGGAGTTCGAAATGGTGAGATGTAAAGGACGTATAGTGCTACATATTTCATGGTATGAGAGTAGAGAGGGGTTGGGTAGAAAAACTAGTGTAGACAATGTCTATTGAATGTAGTTTGAGCTTGATCAAAACTTAATGCAAAAGTCCTGAAGCTTTGATGAAAAGATTCTAATTGTAACAGTCAGATGTATTGTTTCCTTTCTTTGTGTACGCACTTCTTGTATTATTTATTCATATCTATTTCTATCTAAATAGGAACATATTTTCGAACCTGGGATTCACTGCGCAACGCTTTGGGATTCATGCCATTTAGACAAACCGTCTTTCCTCTAAGTGAACTCTGAATTCATCCTCAATGGTGCTTTGAGTCGTTCCTGTGTTTTTCTCCTCGCCTCACACGACGATTTTTGCATTGAAGACTGTTTCTCGCTTAGCCTTTATCCTCTCAAGTTCATTCACTGAGTCATTTTTTTTCTACCATTTTCTCGAACCGACTCCACAACCCAATGGTACTTTCTCTCTTGCGTGTCCATCCATCCCTTTTAAAACAAAAATAAACTTGTCCTATTGCAAAATCTAACCTATGTGCATTTATTGATGAAATATTTGAGTTATTACCAGTCATTAGACATATGAGAGAGCCCTCTCTGGTTGTATAGGTCAGAATAGAATCTAAAGTTGGTTGAAACAGTTACCTCGGGGCTTTATTTGATACAACCCAAAGAAATTACCGAGTGATAACATTTTGGTGCCGTTGCCGGGGACGAAATTGAATGAAAATTTCCTTGGGAAGAACGACATCATTTTAGTTCTAAGGTCTGAGAGCATCAGACACTTAGGCACATATTGGTTGTATTTCTGCTCTGGCGACTCCACACATCAGAAAATCAGTTTGAAGGTGGTTCCACTGGCATAATGAGACCTGTTGACAGAGATATGGAAGAGCAGTATAGAAAAATCAGGTACTCGAGCTTAAGTTTAGTTCAAGAAGTACTTTTTTGTTTTATTAATATCTTCTTGTCCTTTCTCGAGTTTTTCAAAAGAATATTTCTTCACTTGCTGCGTTCAAATGAATCCCAGAGATCTACCCTTGTATATCCTTCATTGCAAACTGTAGGTATACCTCCTTGTATAACCAATATTCACCCAACTCCTTCCTCTGAACCATATGATGTTCATGATCATTCTTGTGAGCTTAATGAAACCAAAGATGAGCTTGTACCTTCTGTTCTTAATCCTACACCCTCCAGAATTCAAGAAAGATATAGTCCTCTTAAATTCCCTTCCATCCTTCATGACTTTCCTCTGAAACATTATAAGTACCTTCCTAGGTTTGATGGAGAGCTTGATCGACATTCAGCTGAAAAACATATTCAGATCTTTGAGCATTTTATAGACCTTTTTGATATTGAACACAATGACGTGTCTATGAGGGCCTTTTCTCAATCCTTACAAGGAGATGCCAAAGCATGGTTCAGACATTTGCAACCCCAGTTGATTATCTCGTGGGATGAATTGAGGGAAGCCTTCCGTAGATTTTGGGGTGAGAGAAAGTCATTGAATCTACTCCTTTCATATTTTTATGCCATGAGAAGAATGAAAGATGAAACCATCTCAAATTTCAGTAGAAGGTTTGCTAGTCTTTATTATAAACTGCCTAAAGAAGTCCAACCTCCTGAAGTTGCTGCCATGCTCCATTATGTAACAACCTTTCAATCAGACTTATCTTTTCTTCTGATGGAGAGGAAGTCTATGTATTTGCAACAGATGTTCAATAATTCTCAAGAAGTGGAAGACAATATTCAAGCATATAAGGAGCTGCAAAATCAGATTTTGGATGAGAAGTTGAAAGCTGAAGAACATGAGATTGTGCATAAACAAGAAGTCGATTTACATCCCGATGTTTGTCATCATGAGCAAGAAACTGATTGTTTTATGTATTCATTTGTAAACAATCAAGAAAATGAATTTGCAAATCAATTTGTTGAAGAGCAGGTTGATGTCCCAAGCTTTTTCTTGTTAGATGACATTGCAGATGTTGTTGATTTGCCTATATATGATAAATATGATGATGATTATGGTGTCGAATTCCTAGAACAACCAGTTGCATGTCCTCTATCAGAAAATGTTCCTTTTCAACATTGTAATGAGAGAAATCAGCCTACACATCATAGTTACAAAGAAGAAAGTATTGAATCAATTGAAGGAAATTCTTTACCTTTATGCTTTTCTTCATTTAAATTGTTGAAAGAAAATTCTAAGATCATCACTAAAGAAAAGGAATGTGTGTTGATGCCAAAACACATTGATTCACTGGAACAAATTGACAATAAATTGCAACAATATTCTCATGTGTTTGATGACCATGTTACAACTTGTTATGTAGAAGGTCGTGTCAGTTCAAAATTGTAGTCATTGGTCGAAGATGAATCTAAAAATGAGTATGTTCAGCAATCCAAAGAAATTGAAAAATGTGCATATGACAACAATGAAGAAAATGAAGAAAGTTTTGAATTAGGTGAAAGAACTTTTCCATTGTTTTTTGTGTCTTTCAAATTGCTGAAGAAAAACGTTTATAATGTTTCAAATCAGAAATCCTCCAAACATGATGTTGAATATGAAGGAAGCAGTGGACTTGCAAATGAAAACTGTCTTCCATTATGTTTTTCTTCAATTGAATTTGAAAGTAAATCATGAGATAGCAGAGGAAGCAATGAAGTTTGTCTGCATTCACAGTGACATTGTTTTACATGAGAAAAATTTTATCAGTGAAGAGGACCACCAACCTTCTCATACTTTTAATGACCCTGTTGTTGATTACATGGAAGGTTTTCAGTTCAGATTTCCAGCCTATGATCAACTACCAGATTGGAAATAAATATGATGGTCAATCAACATCAGTGTTAGATATGGATTGCTTGCCACTAGGGGTTTCATTTCAGCCAACACTATTTTCTGATTCAGAAGATTGTTATTTCCAACAATCTCAACATATTCTTCAGCCTTTTTTGGTAATCAATAGGTTGATTTACATGAAAACAAGGATGCAGTGGAAGGGGTGAAACATGATTGTTTTCTTATGTATGTTTTTGAGGATCCATTTGCAGTTTTGTTGGAGGCAGTAAACAATCCCAATGTTTTCAATTTTTTGAGATTTGAATTTGTAGATAAATTTTTGAATGAATTATTAGTAAACAAGCTTTGGAGCAAGCATGTGCAAAGAAAGAAAACAATAGATAAAGTTCTTGAATGGTTGCATTGGAAATTTGATTTCACTTGATTGGCAGTTTTTCAATAGTTAGGGTAGGTAGGTGTGAATAAGCTCAACATGTCGAGCATTTCTTTTAGCAATCTGCAATTTTCATTTTCAACTTAGTTTCAGATTTCAGTTTAGATCATACACAGTTTGGGTTTTTCAGCAGATACAGGCGACAGGTCATAGCATAGTTTTCAATGGTTTGGGAACATCCAAATGGATAGGAACAAGGTCTACGAGTTCTTTGCTACCTCATTGGGAGGATAGCATCCCCATTGGAGCTAGCTGTTAGCACCATGATTTTCATAGCTAAGGTTAGAGGTTTGTAAGTAGTTTGCAAAGTCATGCCTATTCACACCAATATTGTTTTTATGCCTGGCATCATCTAACATCTCCAAGGGTGGGTTTCAAAATGAAACTTTATCATTTATTATTCCCATTTCCATTTGCAACTGCGCGCTGGAAAAATTGTTGTGCACTGCACAAAGGATATTGTCGCGTAGAGGATGCAGTCGCGCAGAGAACGTTGTCGTGCAGAGGATGTTTTTGCGCAGAGAATGTCGTCGTGCAGAGGATGTTTTCGCGCAAAGAATGTTGTTGCGCAGAGAATGTTGTTGCGCAGAGGATGTTGTCACGCAGAGAATGTCGTCGCGCAGAGGATGCTTTCGCGCAGAAAATGTTTTCGCACAGAGAATGTTGTCGCGCAAAGGATTTTTTCGCATAGAGAATGATGTCGAGCAAAGGACGTTGTCGCACAAAGGATGTTGTAACGTAGAGAATGTTGTCACGCAAAGGACGCTGTCACACATGGAATGTTGTCGTGTAGAGGATGTTGTCGTGTAGAGGAAGTTGTCGTGCAGAGAATGTTGTCGCACAACAGGATGTTTTCGCGCAACAGGATGTTGTCGTGCAACAGGATGTTGTTGCGCAAAGGATTTTCCTACGTACAGGCTACAGGGCGCGTTGCATAAATGACTAGTTTAGCGGTCAACTTCAAGATCAATTTCTGACCAAATGGAGAAGAATTTTGAGAATCCCCGAGAGATTTTTGTCGAGGACAAACCAAATAATAAAAACCTCTCTCATATTTTCAAAATGCGTCACGGATTGGAAGATTCGAAGGAATATTTGAGCCCTTTTTTCAGTTTTCATGATTTCCTGTCCGAGACATGTTTTTGCGACATGTATTTTGGCCAGATGGAGACGAATTTCAAGAAACCGAGAGATGTTTTTATTTAAAACGAGATTACCTACAAAATCCATTCTTATATTTTACACAACTGTTACAGTTTGAGAATTACAAGTGGCATTTTGAAGCCTATTTTTCATAATTTCGCCTCCTGAAAAGTAGGAAATTAGTTAAAACGTGTCATTGTTGTTTGTAACGTTTTCTATTTTGGGAAAGGGGTTGGAGTTCGAAATGGTGAGATGTAAAGGAACTATAGTGCTATATATTTCATGGTACGAGAGTAGAGAGGAGTTGGTTGGAAAAACTAGTGTAGACAGTGTCTATTGAATGTAGTTTGAGCTCGATCGAAACTTAATGCAAAAGTCCAGAAGCTTTGATGAAAAGATTCTAATTGTAGTAGTTGGATGTATTGTTTCCTTTATTTGCATAAGTACTTCCTGTATTCTTTATTCATATCTATTTTTGTCTAAATAGGAACGTATTTTCGAACTTGGGATTCACTGTACAATGCCCTGTGATTCATGCCATTTAGACAAACCATCTTTCCTCTAAGTGAACTCTGAATTCATCCTCAACGGTGCTCCAAGTCACTTTCTGTTTTTTTCTCCCCGCCTCACACGACGATTTTTGCACTGAAGGCTGTTGCTCGCTTAGCCTTTATCCTCTCAAGTTCAGTCACAAAGTCATTTGTTTTCTATCGTTTTCTCGAACTGACTCCATAGCCCAATGGTATTTTCTCTCTTGCTTGTCCTGCCATCCCTTTTAAAACAAAAATAAACTTGTCCTATTGCAAAATCTGACCTCTGTGCATTTATTGATGAAATATTTGAGTTATTACCAGTCATTAGACATATGAGAGAGCCCTCTCTGGTTGTATAGGTCAGAATACAATCTAAAGTTGGTTGAAACAGTTACCTCGACTTTGATACAGCCCAAAGAAATTACCGAGTGCTAATAGGGTCATAACATAGTACCCTCCTTAAAAAATCTTTGTCCTCAAAGCTTTGTAATTAAAGGCTTCACATGGGATGAAACCAAGTAATATGATTTTATTATGTTCCTTCTTTCTTCATTCCATTGATTATGATTTATCCATCCAAAATCAATTCTCTTCAGTGTTAATCCTTGGTGTCTAGTTGTTTCATAATTCTTTCCTTTGATTCCATGTATTTTTGTTGTAGCTTCTCCAATTTGTAGTGGTTGTTGGTCTATCATAATAGCTTGTTGAAGAGTGGTTTTGTGATGCCTTGTTCCATGAATATTGAAAATTATTCCATCTTCTTCCTTCATAATGATGATATCGACCTTCTTGTCTTCCTTGAAATCTTTCATGGTAATGAGGGTGTCGATATGGATTCACATTTGACGGTTTTTCTTCATTTTACACACCCATTTCATCTATCTTCTTTTCATAGACAACGAAATCCTCTATGCTCTTTTCATAGACAACGAAATCCTCTATCCTCTTTTCTTGGTCCTTTATTATTTTAACCTTGAAGATAATACCATCATATTTGGCATGTACATCCTCTAGATGAAGTTCAACTTCTTCAAGTATCTTCTGGTGACCTTCTTGAGTCTTGTCTTCTTTCTCCTTTTGGAGCTGCAATGTCACCCAATTTATCAAATTCTGACGTCCTTCTTGAATTATGGATTGCATTTATGATTTTACCTCATCAATATTTAGGTCTTTCTCAACCTTCTTGCAAATTTCCTCTTCAAATATTTTGGTAGATTCTTCATCCAAGATCCTCGTTTCTTCTTGATTTTGATAATTCTTCTTTTCTTCTTTCAATATTTTAACCTCATCCAGTCTTTTTTTTTATTATGGTTTCATAATCTACATAAATATTCATCTTTCTTTTTCAATTATTCCCTTGAATAATCCTTTTCCCATTTTTTCTTTGCTACTCTTTTCTTGCTTTAGGTTCTTAACCTCCTTAACGAGTGATTCATTAAGGGATTGCATCTTGATGAACACATTATTTTCTTTGTAATACAATTTCTTAGCTCCTCATTACCTTTTTTCAATTTGGAGACATTTTCTTTTTATTCCTTTAACTCCTCTTGGATTTTATACATCTCCTCCCTTTTTATATCCTTAATCCATTTATTTGAGAAGAGTTCTTCAAAATTTTCCCATGTGGGGGAGTCTCATCAAGGCTATCCCACCACTTAAAAGCTTCATCCCTAAAGTAAAAAACTACCTTCAAAGGACTTAAATTATTTTCCTTTATCGTCCCCAACCATTATCTGAGATTGATTTCATCTTTATCTTCATCTCTGCTAAAGCTAGGTATTGCCATTGATTCTTAGTTGAGGTATAACCCAAACATCAACTTAAAACGTCAATATATTAGTAACAATGATATAAATTAGTTATAATCCTTGTTCCAATATAATATTCTATGTTTTCTCTTTCCAATGGCTTTTAAATCAGCTCAATCAGACATTCCAATCAAAAGTTATGATAGTTTTAAGTAAGCATACCTTTGAAACCCTAAATTGGAGTCTGTCCAACTAACCGACCTTCCTTCTGATGTATTTTTGAAATTTCAGCCCCTATGAGTATGAAATTGTGACTTGTATTAATCTAAAGTTTCTTCTCTGAAATTCCATAGGTCTGACCAAAATTGGATGTGCCAAGTGAAAGTTAGGGTAACTTTCCCAAACCTTGCTGATTTTTGGCCTTTCCGAGAGAACAAACTTATACAGAATGCCACACATCCAATATTCAATACCAAATTTTGAAATTCACATCCAAAATATTACATCCGTTCCTATTTCCAATGCAACTAGTATGCCTAAATTTGGATCCTCTATAAAGAATATATGATCATTTTACCCAGAACACTTGTTTGAGACTAGTTGTAGGACTAGTAAAAAACCCTATCTTCCACAGGGTGTATCTCCGAAAGTATAACGAACCAAAAGATGAAATTTGTACCACAGATACCTTTATATGTCTTATAAACATCCTCCAAGTTTTAATTTTTGAAATGGCCCTGAAAAAACGTTATAGAAAAAATGCCAAGATGACTTTCTTGAGGAAGAAAAACCCTAGGATCAATGCTCTGATACCGAATGTAAGGTACCAAATGCTTAAAATATAATAACAGAGAAGAAGTACAAAACATGTACAAAATGTGAGTGTGGATCACAACTCCAAGATAGATAAGTTACACAATGACTCCTTAAAGAATAGGAGAACTTCCTCCACATAACCAAATACATTCATACATCACAATTCACATGTGTACACTAATAAATACATGATCTCTATATATACCTATTCACACCTACACATAAGGCCCCTTTACTACTAAGCCGACCCTATTACATATATATTTTCACATTACATGTACATTTAGCCTCATATATGCCCCCCCTTTGGGTCATATCATACACATTTAATCCCATATATACCCCCATTGGGTCATAACAAATTTTGTCAAATACATACTCTACAACTTGTAAATTCTTCCTCGGCATGCTGGTTTCTAGCCCATATATCCACGATGTTGTAACCTTTTCTTTGGTTTCTAGAATCATTAAGGAAGCACATGAGAAGGAAAGCACATCTATGCTTGGCATTACTGCAAAGGAAAATGAAATTTGAAAGGAGACCATATGAATATGGAAGGACAATTAATTACAATTTTATGAAATGTTGGAAGGACTAGTTGAAGTTATAGTTGGGTGCAAAATAGAGTGGACTCTAGAGGAGTCTATATGAAATTGAAGACACATAAATACGACATTACAGTGGGTTAAAATGATGATTGATGAAGTCAATACTAAGACCAAATTGGCCAAAGATGAAAGAGTGGTTAATAAGATAAAAGTCTTCAATAGGTTTTCATAGCACAAAGAAAAAGATAAAAGTCTTCAATAGGTTTTCACTTCAAATGCTAAGGGATTCCCCCCAATCCAAC
>JZKD02S1737317.1:47772-62429 GCA_000966675.3 Picea glauca | reverse complement strand
TTCCCGTGGGCTCGCATGTGCATCCGAACATTGGCGTCGCGCCTGAAACCCTTGCCGCAGATCTCGCAAAAATGCGTGTGCTCGGCAAGGATGTCGCTCTCGTCCATCTCCACGATGTCGTAAACCAGGTTGTCCACTGCTTCAATTTTTTTGTCGGCATCCTGAGATAATTCGCACCGAGATGAATTATTCGAATTCGCAACCTCTGCCCGCATACCTTGAGTGGCTCCATCAGGTTTCCCAAACTCTAACCCTAACCCTGCTCTCCCCGCCTCGGCTTGAATATTAATGGTATCGAGACCCTCGAGATCGACAACAGAGTCAACTGATGTCGGATTCGCGGTTTCCCGACCTTGAATAGAGACTAAAATAGACGCGGCGGTCAGGATAAGTTCATACAGAATCGAAGATATGATCCCTGGTTGATCATGGCAGCCTTCTTGAACGAATTCCTCTAGTTGTCGGGCTTTCTGCTGAAGAACCAAAAGACTAGATAAAAGAACATGAGCCGTGCCGTTGAAGGCACTGGGCTCTGGCGGCACTGAGCTTAAATTGCTTCCCTGCAACGGCCCCTCGCCGTACTGAGGAAAATACGAAGGGCAGCCGCAATTGTCGAGAGTGCTTCTCGAGGATTCGACATGTCGATGAAGATCCGACAAAACTTGTTGGCGACGATCGCTGGGGTTCAGAAGCTCAACGTTCGGCGAGTCGAAGAATCGGACATCACGAAAACTACTGGGAGCGACGTAGCGTCGATCGGCCGACTGGAAATTGTTCTGGTTAGCGTCCATTGTTGTGGCAGTGGCGTCGATCATATTCTTGGAAAACTGTCTGAGATTCGCATGGATTGAAAGGATCCAGAACCAGGACTATATTCAAGAACAAGAACAGGAAATGGTCCAGATTATATTCAAGAACACGAGCAGGAAATGGTCCAGACTATATTAAAGAACACGAACAACAACTAGAAGTGGTCCATGGAAGGAAAGTAAGGGGGAGAAATAGTCCATGGAAGGAAAGTAAGGGGGCGTGGTGTTCGGACGGCATGCACTGGCCACACATGTAACGAAAACGAAATGAGAATATACCATTTTTTTCTGTAGCGATCGACATTTATTTATATCGAGACCAGGTGACACTAATGTTAAACTATGGCGGTCTGAAATATTTAAAAGAAGCTAGTCACCTGTTACTGTCTGAGAGAGGTCGCCGTCCAGAAATGGATAAACAAAAAATAATGTCGCAACCTAATGCGAGTGAAGCACACTCGCCTGAGGCGAGTGGATTACACGCGCCTCCGACACGATGGAGGATTAAAACGTATTCTGGAAACATTGAATTGTAAAATATTCGAGGCGTGAGTATAAAAGCTGAGTTGGTGGACTTTACGCATCGGTCGGTAATTTAGTTTTAATTATTATATATCGGGTCTACTTCATAATCTTTTGGTTGTGTGAGTGCGTTGTGAAAAAAATAAATAAATTATTATGATAATATAACGAAGTTTTGGCATGCGTATGTGCAAGACTTGTAATTATCATCCCCTAAAGGACTTAGGTTTTTCATGAGGTCCACAACAATATTGTTATCACCTATGGATAGGTTTTTGCTCTTGGGACTTGAGGCAAGCAAATGGCCACACAAAAATCAAGCTTGCACCAAGTGGGTATAATAAGGTGGCTTTATGATGAAATCATGATAATGTATAGATAAAAAGCATAAGTCAAAAAGTATTTTAGAAATTGTCCATTAAAGTGAGGGAATGCTATCATATAAATTTGGTGATTTGTAGAAAGTGTCCATTAAAGTGAGGAAACGTTATCATATAAATTTGGTGATTTATTGATTTGTATTTTAAAATTATTTTTTAAATAATAAGTTTTAATATATTATGATTCTTATGTAAATGGAGATATATATAGGTAATGGTTCTTTTATTGTTTAAAGGTTGATTGTTTGTAAGTCGAGTATGTTTGTGTAATCTATCTCACCCTCCTACTTTATGAGATGTGTTGTTTGAGAGCACATGTTTGTGATAATAAACCTCAATGAGAGCACATGTTTGTGATAAACCTCACCTCATTGAGATCTTTAGGTTTGAGAGAGGGTTATAACAAGTTTTAGGATGATGTATCAGTGAAGATTCTATATTGGTTATGTAGTTGTTGAGCTTATATTTTTGTCTAGAGATACTTATATTTTTGTCTAGAGATACTTATGCGGCATCAAGGTGTCCTTATGACCATGTATGCTTAAGTAGAAGGGTATGTCATTGTAAGACTTTATTAAGGTATACATACATCTTAATCAGTGCAATAATAATTATGGCGTGATAGTAGTGGTTTGAAGTTTATTAGTATGTGCATTTGTCACCAGATCACTAATAATGTACACATGATAGTCTTATGGAACTGGTAATCTTGTATTTAGAAGGAGGTCTTCATGGAGTTAAAGGGGACATAACAAATTCAAGGTAATAGTGTTAATAGTAATGCTTATCATTGAGTTGAAATAATAGGGCATGTTTTCACCTATAAAGGAGTTTTCAACACTTGTTCATCCACTGGGCCATGTGTTGGTTGTGAATTTTGGGTGTCTTGTTAGGCTTGGAACCTTGTTCATGAGTGGTTATGTTTGTAGAAATATACAATACTCAAGGGACATGATCACAAGAGAGTAGGTGTATCTATTGCATTGGATTAAGTCTTGGATTTATTCATGGAGTTATTAATTCTTTTAGGTGGAGTTCAATAAGTTCAACGAGGAGTTGTTGAACCATGTATGTGAAGGAATTTATACTAGACCAACAATTACATCAATTGGGTACTCGTGTATTCGATGGATGGTTTTTCATTCATACAAGCTGCCAATAATTTCATGACGTTTACATGAATAAGGTACTTGTTGAAGATGACACAGATTGGACAAAATGAAGACTTTTCCATGGAGAAGTGTCTTCAATGTTTTTGGGGACATTTGGAATATGAATACCTAACTTAATAAAGATCAAGAAACATATTTTCTACGGGAGGATTGTCTAAATATGAAGCTCCTACTTGTCCTCTATTATGTGACAATCATGGTCATACAAGTTAGTCATGTATGTTGTGACATATACTCATTAGTGTATGTCGTAGTGAGACGGGACAAATGGACATAAATAATTATGCATATGTATACCATGACATGTTAGGCTAAGTTTCCATGAGTGATTGCCTTGGTACGTTAGTAAGAGGTCATGTGACAAGTTCATGTATAGTTGAGATGTGTTCATATGAGTCAAGTGATTGTATATATGAGGTAGTTGTGATTATTATAAATCTAATTAGGTAGATGATGATAAGGTTGAGATTGTATTTCAACCAAGTCTACATTAGAAGTAATATATTTAGAATTAGTTCGTAAAATGGTTAATATATTTATGTTTAGATATGAGTGCTTTCTTTTTGTTTTGAATAGTAGACACACACAAAATGAATACAAAACCAGATATAGTTTATTTAAAGAAATTATTTTTCTTTCTAATTTTTCTAGCAAAAAATATGAATTTAGATAAGAATGTTTAATCTCCCTTTTGAATACTATTATTTTGAAACTCCCTCTTAAACACTACTAATTTGACTTGAATAAATAATGATACATAATATTAGTGATAAATAATATGTTAACTACATTAAATTATGATGATTTGAACAAAAGATTTTTAAATAAAACTATATTAGAGAGTGAGGAATAGTTAATACAACAATTATATTATAAACCTAATAACATTTTTAGCTTATAAACCTAATAACATTTTTGGCAAACACCTATCACACTATCACACCATCGGAAAAAACACCTATCACACCATTTAAGAGTTGTGATGTTAATACATAAAATAATAATAAAAGGTTTGCAAAAATTGCAATTCTTCTCTAACACTTATCCCATAGGTATGTTAAATGAATCAATTATATTAATCCTAAGGATGACATTGCACAATCAATAAGGTAAATAAAGGGGCCATTCACATTCACATGTTCATCCTTGTTCGAATTTTAGTTTGATTTATAAGATATTATTGTAAATACAACACTTATATTGTAAAGAAAATGTTGTTGAAATCTATCTCAATTCTTTGTTATATAAGAGTATGTGACCATCCAAAATATAAGAGTATGTGACCATCCAAAAAATTGTTGACATTTTGATGTAACTACATAATTTATTCTTTTATATTTGTATTGGTCAAACCTCGAGAAGGTTATTGTAATCTTATTGTATAAATTGGCTCAAAAGAAATTATTATTTTATTGTTATACTTATTGTAAAAGTCAAAACAACCCATCTTAGGGTTGTGTCTTTTTGAGAGTCAATTATGTGTATAAATAGAGGCCGAGTTCCTCTCATTTGTACACACACGCAACACGCCTTCTCTTGTGTATTTGGAGCATAGCAAGGCAGGTCTAGCGCATGAGGTCTTGGTTTCTTGGTCTTTGGTATATTGGTCTTGTTCTATTTGTGGAGAACTATAACGTGACATTGTACTGGTTGAAGGAATATATACTAAAGAATTGGTTGCTGGGTTTTCTCCCTCATGAGGGTTTCCTAGGATATATCTTGTGTTCTGTGATTGTTTATCTTTTAGTGATCCTATTACATGCAATTGTTAATGAATGTTAAAGAAGATAATTGTAAATTCTAAAATTCTAACATAGTTTCAGAGCAGGCCTGAATAGAAGAAAGTTCACAGATCTAGACGACAAAAGGAACCATTTTTATTGATAGGAGTGATTGTCAGACAAGACAAGAACACCAAAAAGTGCGCCCTAGTGGAGCACATCTTTTCCCTAGATCATATATTCAGAATCCAAAATTTGTGATTTAGGGGTAGGATGATTGCCGAAATCAAGATTGATGAGAAGTTGGAGGGAGATGACAACTTTAGAGCCTGGAGGTACAGAGTATCCCTCCTCATAGAAGAATGTGATCTAGACAAGTTCACTAAAGAAGAGGTTTAAGAACTAGAGGGAGATGGGGCTAAATCAAAGCACAAGAAGGATATGGTCAAAGCAAAGAGGATTATTGCAGACTCCATTAAGGACCATATTATTCATCACATATATTCATTATCCACACCAAAAGAAATGATGGATGCCTTAAAATCACTATTTGAAGGAAACAACATCAACTGAAGAATGACCTTGAGAACTTAGTTAAAGAACATGAGGATGCAAAATTCTCAAGGTCATTTTTCTCAAGAGTGAACTAGATCAAGGAGCGGATATAATCCATTAGTGATACAATGAATGGAGAAGAAATGGTGATGACCACCTTGAATGGCCTTCCAAGGTCATGGGATGCATTTATTCAAGGGATATGCTCAAGAAGGAAGCTACCCAAGTTCAGTAGGCTATAAGAAGATTGGAATCAAGAAGAAGCAAGGGCAACAACAAGAGAAGAGAAGATGACAGATGATGATCAATCCCTAGCTTCCCACACCAAGAAAGGAAAAATCAAGAAAGAACCCTCCTCACCCAAGAAGTTTAAGAAGGGTCGAAGAAGTAATCAAAATATCAGATGTTTCTGTTGTCAGAAAATGGGACACATTGCTAGGAATTGTTCACTCATTCAAAGACCAAGAGAAAAGAAAGAAGGTAAAATGCATCATGTTCATAAAGTTGAAGATGATGATCCACCCAAGAAGGTTGTAAAGGAAGATTAATCAAGTGACGAGGAGTTCTTTTCTCAACCCTTACAGGAACCATCACTCATGGAAGTGACATTTGGCTGGTGGACAATGGTGCTTCCAAGCACATGACATGTTATAAAGACTCCTTGTCTAACCTTACTCATAAGGATTCACCGTACAAGGTGAAATTGAGATATGACTATCAATATCCGATCAAAGGAGTAGGAGAATCCTCCTACAAGTTAGACTCAAGAAAGCCAATGAAGATGCAGGAAGTTCTCTATGTTCTTGGATTGAAGAAGAACCTTCTCTTGATTTCAACATTCGATGAGAAGGGTGACATAGTTGCATTTGTTGATGGACAAGTTCTTATGTGGCCCTAAGGGAAGACTTTTGATGTTGCTGTGGTGATTGGAGTTCAAGAGGGAGGACTCTATAAGTTGAAAGGGCGATCAAATTCAACATTAATTCACGACAAGTTATGAATCCCAGTGAATTATGGCATACGATATTTTCTCGCCTACATTACAAGGCCCTACTGAGTGTGAGAAAGATGGTGACAAGACTACCAAAGATCCAGGAAAAAACAAACGACGTGTGCAAAGGTTGTGCACAAGGCAAGAACATGAAGTGTTCCTTTCCCAACAACGATAACAAAGACAAAAGAGTATTGGACATTGTGCACTTGGATGTGTGTGGACCGATGTTAGTTACTTCACTGAGAGGGTATGTATATTACGTGTCTTTTATTGATGATTAATCACGCAAATAAAATTTGGATCTATTTGTTGAAGGCAAAGAATGAAGTGTTTAGAAAATTCAAAGAATTTAAGGCATTGGTAGAAAACCTGATAGAGCGGAAGATAAAGACCTTGTGATCAGATAATGGAGGAGAATTCACTTGAGAGTAATTCAAAGAATATTGCAAGGAAGTTGGGATTAAGAGGGAGCTTTCTACTCCCTATAATCCTCAACATAATGGAGTAGCACAAAGGAAGAATCATACAATCATGGATGCATTGAAGGCTATGATCCATGATCAATATCTACCTATGCATCAGTGGGAAGAAGTAGCAAAGACTGCAATGTACATGCACAACAAAAGTCTCCACAAAGTAATTTAAAACAAGACACCAGAGGAGACGTTTTCAAGAGAGAAGTTGGAAGTCAGCCATCTAAGGATATTTGGTTGCCTTGTATTTGTGCATGTCCCCAAGGAAAAGAGGACAAAATTGGATCTATCTGGAAATAATGGAATATTTTTTTGTAATAGTGACACATCGAAGGCATACATGATATATATTCCCAGTCACCGGAAAGTCGAGATTAGCCGAGATGTCACCTTCGATGAGAGTGCAAATTTCAACAAATCAAAACAAAATTGTGCAAAAGAGGTTCATGAGGAGGAGAATGAAGTTGCTAGAGTTCCAGAGGTAAAAGTAGTTGAACCAAAGGAAGTCATTCATGAGGATAATGACATGGTAGAACCTTAGAGGCCATAAAAAATTCCTTCTCGCAAGAGAAGACTAGATTGGGCACATGAGCTCATTAAAGATGCATAAAGATATGATGCCCCAGAAAATTATCTCAGGGAAAGTAAGAAGTGGAAACCATATTCTAGCTATGTGGCATGTTTGTGTGATATCATGGATGCAAAACCGCCCAATTATGAAGAGGTTGCAAAAAAGAGGGTCTGGAAGGATGCCATGGGGGAGGAATATCAGTCCATAGTAAATAATGATGTCTGGGATGTGGTCCCTAGGCCAAAGGAGAAATCAATAGTAATATCAAAAAGGATCTATAAGACGAACCATGCAACTGATGGTAGTATTGAAAAGTATAAGGCTAGATTTGTGGCTCAATGATTCTCTTAGAAGGAGGACATTGACTATGATGATACATTTTCTCTCGTGGCAATATATACCTCGATCAGGACTATACTTTCGTTGGCCGTAGTAATGAAATAGAAGGTGCATCGGATGGATGTGAAGACAACCTTCTTGAATGGTGAAATAAAAGAGGAAGTATATGTGGAGAAACCACAAGGGTTCAAGGTACATGACAGGGAGACACATGTGTGCAGATTAAAGAATGCTTTATATGGATTAAAGCAAGCACCTAGAGCATGGTATGGAAGGATCGAAAATTTTCTGACGATCTTAGGATTTACAAAGACCAGTGCAGATCCTAAACTTCAATTTAAGGTTGTGGATGATGGTTCGGTAATACTATTGATGTATGTGGATGACCTGTTTCTAATAGGTGTAGAAAATCTCATCTCAGAGTGTAAGAGAAAAATGGATGTTGAGTTTGAGATGAAAGATATTGGGATGATGCATTACTTTTTGGGTCTCGATGTATGGCAGAGACAGGATGAGATATTTCTAAATCAAGGGAGGTATGCAGTGGAAATCTTAAAGATGTTCGAGATGTTGTCTTGCAAGAAAATGGTTACACCTATGGTATAAAATCTGAAGTTTCTGCCGGATACGACTTCAGAGACTATGGATGTTACTTTATTTAGGAAGATGGTGGATTCGTTTATGTACTTGACGAACACGAGACCAAATATATGTTTTGTTGTGAAAACCATGAGTCGGTATATGGAGCAGTCCAAACAAGTTCATTTGGTCGCAAAAAAACATGTGATGAGGTACCTTAAGGGTACATTGGATTATGGTCTCAAGTATGTGACAAACCATGAGTTCAAGTTATATGGATATTCAGATTCAGATTGGGTCGAAAATATTCCTGATCAGAAGAGTACTTCAACATATTGCTTCAGTCTAGGCTCCAGTATGGTTTCGTGGAGAAACAATAAGAAATCATGTGTAGCACTCAGTACGTTTGAGGTTAAATATGTGGGAGCATGTGCAACATGTAGAGAAGTAGTGTGGTTTCAAAAGCTGTTGTATGGGTTATTTGGTCTCAAACTAGAAGTGACCTGCATTTGGTGTGACAACTAGAGTTGCATGAAGTTGTCAGAGAATCCGATGTTCCATGACAAGTTGAAGCATATCGCAATCAAATATCACTATATCAGGGATATGGTGTAGAGGGGAGCAGTGAAGCTCCAATACATGACTATCTAGGAGTAGGTTACAGACGTGTTGACCAAGCCACTGTCGAGGATGAAGTTCGAGCACTTCATGGACAAGCTTGGCGTGGTCCCTCTTCAGAGGGAGTGATGAGGTACAGATGCATTGTGACATAGTGGATGTCTTGGGGACATGTTGTAGCTATTTGAGAGCTATCTACAAGCCTTGGTTTCATTGGCTGTGAAGTCACATGAGTGCACATGACGAGGTACATATGCATTGCGGAGTAGTGGATGTCATGGTGACACATTGAATCTATTTGAGAGCTACCCACATGCCTTGGATGCATTGGCTGTGAAGTCATGCTGTACTATGGATATACGATGATGTATAGATTCATATGTTCAACATTCAATGATCATGAGCTTGTGTGGAAACAAAGAATACCTTCCTAGTTGAGAGGGAGTGTTGATATTTTGATGTAACTACATAATATATTCTTTTATATTTGTATTGGTCAAACCTTGAGAAGGTTATTGTAATCTTATTGTATAAATTGACTCAAAAGAAATTATTATTTTATTGTTATCCTTATTGTAAAATTCAAAACATCCCCTCTTGGGGTTGCATCTTTTCGAGAGTCAATTATGTGTATAAATAGAGGTTGATTTCCTCTCATTTGTATACACACACAACTCGCTTTCTCTTTTGTATTTGGATCATAGCAAGGAAGGTCTAGTGCAGGAGTTCTTGATTTCTTGGTATTTGGTATCCTGGTGTTGCTCTATTTGTGGAGAGCTATAATGTGACATTGTACTGGTTGAAGGAATCTATATTGGAGAATTGGTTGCTAGGTTTTCTCCCCCACGAGGGTTTCCCAAGATATATCTTTTGTTCTGTGATTGTTTATATTTCAGTGATCCTATTTCATGCAATTGTTAATGAATGTTAAAGAAGATAACTGTAACTTCTAAAATTATAACAAAAATTATGGAAATATATCTCAATTTCTTGTTTATATATTGTTAGAAATATTGTTGTTATTGATGTCAAAGACAGGGGGAGACTGCATATGTCCAAGATAAATATTACAAGATGGAAATTGTTGGCAATATTGTTTTTGGATTTTTGATGCTTAGTTTAGATACCCTATATTTGAAGGAATTTTTACCCTAGATGCCTAGATCAAATGAGAGAATAAATTATATGGTTGGAAACCTTATTTAGATACCTTTTCAATGATAGCCAAAAAATTTAGGTTGGATCTGTCAATATTTATAATCCATCCTTTTGGTTTAAGGAAAAACATGGGCCAACAATTGTTATTAGAGAAGGTTCATTCAAAAACAATTTAACCACTAGAAGGAAGATCTTGAGCACATATGGTTTGTAAAGAAGGTCTCCCTATAAATAGAGCTCATTTGTTTGATGGAAAATACTATGCATTGTAGAGTATAAGAATGAAGACATATTTGAAGGCCCTTGGGTTTGATATTTTGGAATCAATCACAAAAGGATATACACATGAATCTAGGAAGGATTCAAGTGAAAACAATGCAATATATATATATATGTAATCTTGAGTGGCCTATTAGATTCTAAGACTGTCAAGGTTATGAAGTGTACATCAACTAAATATATTTGGGACAAGTTGCACAACATTTATGAATATAGATCCAAATATTGTTCCATCTATGAATCAGAGACAAAAGAAGCAAAATTTGTGAGAAAGATAAAAGGAGGAGTTGACAAATACAAAGGTAAGCTACCCTTCAAATTCTTTAATTGTGGTAGAATACAATTTTTTTTTTCTAAGTGTCCATATAAAAAAAGGGAAGATAGTGATTATGAAGAAGAATCTATCTCCATAACCATGGAAACAAATCCCGTTGATGAAGAAAATGAAGATAATCATAAAGAAAAGCTAGATTAAGAAGAGGAATATCTTGAAGCAGAACTCATTAGTGCCTTAGAATAAATAAACAGGCTTAGGAAAAATAATATAAAGAAAAAGGAGAAATCAAAAAAATACGAGGAGGATCATGATCTTGAAGAAACATAGAAGAAAATTGTCATCCTGAAAATTCAACTAGAAGAGGAAAAAAGGATAAAATAAGTGGTGAGAATCCAACTGAAAGAAAAGGAAGAAAATTGCAAGAAGCTAGAAGATGAAATCGTTTCCTTAAGAAAGGAACTAGAGAAAACAACTAATCATTTGAATAGAAGATTAAAGTTAGGAAAGAGTATTGAAATATTAGATAATATTCTCAGTTGTTAGAGGTCACTATTCATCAAGATAGGTCTTGGCTATGACGAAAAAAAAGAGGGAGATGAAAGCACTAAGGTCACAAAGACATACGAAAAGGAAAATGAAGAAAAGCCTAAACGTTATGCCAATATTCTCAAAGACTCCATCAACAATAAAAAAAAAACAACACAAAAGGAAATGACAACCAATAGAAACCTGATTATTCTCACAAGAATAACAAGAATGAGTTCAGAAGAGTTGTTCCACCAAGAAGGCTTTTCACAAACCAATACCAAATTCTCTTTCTTGAATATTGTTTTTCTTGCAATAATTTTGGTCATAATGCAATAGATTGTAGAGATTATGCAAGAAGTGATCATGTGAGAGATAGAAATAGAGGTTCTTATAAGACCTAAAAGGATGACTACGTGAGCAACAAAACTAAAAGTTCTCATGGGTTTGCTAACATAAACTACAAGTCATTTGTTCCTTTACTTGATTACAATACTGAATGTTATAAGTGCAATAGCTATGGTCACATAGCACATTACTGTAGAAGCAACATAGTATGACCTCCTAAACAAAACAAGGAAGAAGATGTTTTTTCCAAACATAAATAAGAATACTCAAAGGTTTGGAAAATGAAGCAAAATAAAGAAATAGGGAGAGATGAGTTTTTTTTTATGAGAAAGGATGGGATAAGCTAGATGAAGATGGAATATATATTCATTGTTTTGATTCTCACTCGAAGAATGTACACCCCATTTCTAGAAAAGGTAAGGCTGGGACATTTCCTTGTGAAAATGGAAATTCAAGTTTACAATATTCTTTTGGACAAGAGAATTCATCTGATTGGTCTTTGTTGGAAAGGAATGTGTAGGTAGACACAAATTCAAATAAATTCAATACTAAAGCATCCCCCCATTCAGAAGATCAATGTCATGACTTTGGAGTGGAAGGTTTTATCAATAAAAATAATCAAATAGAAGGATTAGTGTTGGATACTTATAGTAGAGACAACCTGGATAATGATCAGTTAGAGATATACTTTTAAATTACACATTGGAGTGCTTGAAGGGAAGAAGAATATCAGGGGGAGAAACCCTTTTCCATTGATGTCAAAGGGGGAGAAGTTGTCGATATAGAAAGAATTGTAGACATAGGGAAAGTTGCAGACAAGGGGAGTATCATAATTGACTAAGGGTTTCCATCAATGAAAAAGGGGTACATTTTTGGAAATATTGTTGTCATTGACATCAAAGACAGGGGGAGACTACAGATGTCCAATGTCACATACCCACTACGACAACCTAGATTTTTTTATTTTTTTTGTCTTTTCTTCGAGGGACAGAATCCCCGAATTTCTATGGGGCCTAGCGTAGACCATCCCTTCCCTTATCCTCCTCCATGTGATCGTTGGCTATGACCACATGCCTTACCAAAAAGGCGCTTCCAACTTTCGTGTTTCAAGATTTCTGTGTGTGAGCTCTCCCTGGCTCCCGGTCCCTTGAAATGTCGAAACCCAAAATGGGGTTAACGAGCTCCTTGGCTCCCCTTTTTACTACTCCGTGCGACCACCTCAATGAACATACGCTAACACCAAATGGTGCTACCAAAACTCGACTTTCGAGATTCCTGTTGCAAGGAACCCTTGTCCCTTCAATCCCCGAAACCCGAAAGCCCAGTATCATCCAGATCTACGGTCCAAATCATCGACTTGAACAATGGCCGGAATTAAATCCCGACATTCTACCTTTCAGGATTTTGGTGGGGTATTCACTCCTATTTCCCTGACCTCCAGAACCCCGGTGGATTTAGATCTTTGCCACGTGTCCTCTACAAACAGACGGTCCAGATTCTTTCGGGACCTGAAATGTAGATTCCCGAGTTTAGACCCTTGATTAATTGCTAGCGCCTACCTCCTCCTTCTACCACATGACCCTGTCCTATGAACTAGGGCTCATCCACAGAGTGCGTCGGGGTTTCATATACCGGGATTTCGCGACTTGCGAAGATGAGGTGTCTTTCCCTTTGGTTTCCCGGGTGTCGAAATGCAAAAAATTATTCACGCTAAACCGAATTCGAGGTTTCGTATACCGGGATTTCACGGCTTGTGAAGACGAGGGGTCTTTCCCTTTGGTTTCCCAGGTGCTGAAATGCCGAAAATTATTCATGCTAAACTGATTTGGGGTTTTGTATACCGGGATTTCATGACTTGCGAAGACGAGGGGTCTTTCCCTCTGGTTTCCCAGGTGCCGAAACGTCGAAACTTATTCACACTAAACCGACGTTCCAAATCACTCATGGATCAATGACCAAGATCACGTTGTGATTTTGCGAAATGCTACCCAACTGCCACGTGTCCTGTGTCGATGGACGGTTCCGAATACTTCGATACTTTCAGGACTTCATCAAGTCCACTCTCCTGCATATGAAAGGGTTAAGATCGACGATCAATAGAGCTCCGATAGATCCTTGGATCTATGGTCCTGGATCCCATTGCTACTTGCGAAGGTTGAAGGGGTCGAGGTATTAATGCATGCGCTCCTCCTCTAGATCCATCGGTCTTGAAAAATCTGGGGTATTTCTGAAAGGATTCCGATCGTTTGTCTACCAAACGATGGGGTATTCTCTTTCAATAAATGGGACTCGCTATCCTTTCTGAGCTTGATTCACGAGATTCAACCTCTCGAGGCTTCGAACTCCCACGACTTCGAAACCTGAGAGAACTACTCTTTCTTGTACAAGGTTTCCAGACTCAGATCACATGATCCTTCAGAGGGTTCTTGGGTAATTATCCCTAGGCTTGGTGACCTGACAGATAAGCCTTCCTAATTCGATGAGCTATGAACTCTGTGACAGGGGTAAAGTAAACTCGTGGGTTTACTATAACGATAGTCTTTTCAAGGAACCCACTCCAGCTCTGGAATGCCAGGAAACTTCCCAGAAAAAGGTGCCTTCAGGAAATTAAACCAGG
The DNA here is from genome assembly GCA_000966675.3 of Picea glauca. Lineage (NCBI taxonomy): Eukaryota > Viridiplantae > Streptophyta > Pinopsida > Pinales > Pinaceae > Picea > Picea glauca. The sequence continues at coordinate 48,492 of JZKD02S1737317.1, read as the reverse complement.
AAAGAGCACGAGTCAAGTAGATGGGACAATTCTCAAGAGAACGGAATCGTATTCTGAACTTATTCATTCTACACATAAACCGATTATGGTCATATAAGTATAAGCATGCATCCAGTATTCCCAATCAAAACACAAGGCAATCACTTCTATACAGAAACCATTTATGAGCGTATAAACATGAGCATGCATCCAGGATATTCAATTCAAAATACAAGACATAAACACTTATCAGAAACACCAGGTGTGATGCGACTGCTGAGAGGGGTTCTCGTTTCCACCCAACCATAGGCTCAGTGACTCCAAACGGATTTACCACTAGCCACCCCCGAGCTAGACCACGATGCTTGAGATTCAGTCTCCTACTTCCAGCTCAACGGAAGTCAAGGACAAAGGTTAATCTCCTCCTCCTCTGTTCAGAACTCCCTGTATTTCCAGAGTTCCTCCCGTTTCTCCTCTGCGATCCCTATCGCGTGTGTTCTTTTCTCCCCTGTTCCCCACACTTCCTTTCTTGTCTTTTCTGCAAGATTGCATGTGGTGTGAATTCCCCCATCTGTGGTCAGGTCTGAGAGCTTCTACGGATGGGCGGTTCGCCTCCATCCCCTCATTAACTCTTGAGGAGCCTCCCCACCTACCATCCTGACGGGTAATTCATTCCAGGGTCCGAGAGTTGCTCTTGGTCTTTGAACAAGTAAAAACCAGTACGGTATTGGTTCGGTGGAA
>JZKD02S1737317.1:14637-28159 GCA_000966675.3 Picea glauca | reverse complement strand
GTAAATGAAACCATAAACGAGATGTCGGCTGCAGAAATATAATTAATATGAATTAATTAGTATTAAGAAGGAGAAGTCAGCCCCAGTAAGTTTTCCAGAACCACTATAAATAAAGGGCGCCAGTCTCCCATTTGATACATTCTCAGAATTGCAGAGAGCCAGTTGTGTGCACTGCAGTTGGTAGTTTTGTGCGCAAGTTTCCAGGGAAGGTGTTGTGCCAGTTTTTGGGTGGGACTATCTGATCAGCGTTGGTTTCTATTCTTGCTTGGTGCATTAGCCTTGCTTGGCTATTGATTGCTACCAATATTCTTCTCTGTCAAGGTCAAGGTGCTCGGAGGGTGGCCTCTGCCCAGTTAGAATCCCTTCCCATTACGAAGGGATGGTCCTCCACCGGAGGAGAATGTAGAGGCGAAGATGGAAGGCAGTCATCTGTCATGTGCTTGGCTTATTCAAACTATTCGGCAGGTGACTGAGGGACTAGAACTGGTGTACCACTGCAATTTTCCAATATGATTACCTCACCCGTACCCACTACAAATTCTTCCTCCCATTCAATACGACACCCCAGGAGAATGCTTCTTCTAAAGAAAAATACATTGCAGATTTCTCCAATTGTGTTCCCAATCGCACATTCATAACCACTAATGGTTGTGGCCGAGCTTTATCCTTCCTATCCACGTTTCGAAGCCCATAAAAATGGAAACTTCTATCTCATGAGATTTCTATTCTTCTAATTTTATCGAAATGAAAACTTTCTATTCTTCTAATTTTATCGAAATGAAAACTTTTATTTTAAGAGGTGTCTATTTTTCTAGTCTTATCACAACAAGACAATGTCTTAATGAGGTTTGATCCCTAAATGATTAGGTGAAAATCACCTTCTCCCACCAATAAACCCCAAATCACTTACTCGATCAAATTACTTTTACTAGATGTCATTGCCACACACTCCAAGACATGAGATCATTTTTAAGCCCTGAGCACAAAGGTATAAGTAGTTCCATCCTCCCAACCATTTAGGAAGGAGGCCTGGTGGCGGGTGGCTCAAGTCCTAAATAAGATAGCATTAAACCTGCACTGACACCCCATCCGGGGGTGAAGAAACATTGTCTTAAATCCCATCCTATATACCTTTTACAGAAGGATAACTAATATTGATCATTATAGGTTAATTATTATGGAATTACTAGATTTTGGCCCCAAAAATGATGCTAATAGCAACATTTTTTCAATGTTTCACATGAATAATCACTCAAAGCATCATTTATGGGAAACAAATGTCATTTTTTAATGTTAGATTGAAAGAAATGTTGTTTTTTTTATGGTTAAAAATGTCAAAAAGTGAGATGTTTACAACATCAATTTATGTATGTTGTTTTTTTTTAAATATTAGATTATAAAAATAAAACAATAGTAAATTGTTCTAATTTTTTCATTATGGAATATGAGAAGATAATGATTTTATATTCTTTTGTGTAATGCGGGTTGAATGTACGATGTTAATTACATTAACCAATTCAATTTATTAAAGGTTTGAGCTTAAGCTTATAACAATTTAAGAACAATGGTATAGGGTGTAGGGGTTTAATGTTATGGGATAAGGAATACAACCTAAGGTTTAGTAGGGGTTAAGGGTTTGTATTTAAGGGTCAAGGGTAGTGGGTAAAGGGTTTCAATTTAAGGGTTGAGGGTAGTGGGTTAAGGGTTGACTTTTAAGGAATAAGGTTGATGGTTAAGGGTTGATAGTCTAGAGCTGAGGGTAAATGGGTTAAGTGGCACCATTGAGGGCATAATGGGATGGAATAGAACAACACATTTATGTTAAACCAAAAACATATGAAATGGATAGAATTATTATAGAGATTAGATTTAGGTATAGTGAGTTGACCTCACTCTCCAATAAACTAACAAAAACAATTTTTGCCTTAGAGTTGATATTTATATATCTTAGATAATGTAATTTATTCTCATCCAAACCATTGCATTGAATCTTCTTGATGTTGGAATCAAGTTAAAGTGGTCCAAAACATTGGTTTCAAAAGGGTTACACAAGTTTACTTCTTTTATTTAAATTGATCACCTATGATGATGAATTCTTTGATTTCTATACTCTTTTGTGTTGAGCATAGATCGAGAAGAGTTGATAGAGTTATTGATTCCTTTATGTAGAAGGAAATCATTGTTGAATATCATGGCAATAAAGGCTGTAGGACTAAAAAATTTGAATAATAGGTAGATAATGTAGATTTTTTGAAAGCATGGAAATATAGCAAAGAGCCATGGGGTGGAGATAGAAATCCATACTCATATTTCTTCATCTAGGAAGGACTTTTTTTCTAGAATCATAATTTATGTATCTTAGGAGAACCAAAGAGGGATAATATCAATAGAGAGATGCATAATAACAACTTGTGGACATTTTGGGATGAATAAAACTTAGGGATTGGTTTAATAGAGGTATTATTGGCTAGAAGTTACCAGGAATGTGAAGAAATGGGTCAATAATTGCGAAGTTTACAAGCATGAAAAAGTAAGAAGTTGGAATGATGGATTGTAAAATCAATTACCAATACTTGAAGCACCGTGGGAGGGCATTAGCATGGACTATTTTTTGGTATTACCAAGAAACTAGAGAGGTAATGATTCTATCTTTATTGTGGTAGATATATTCTTAAAACTAACACATTTTATATCTTATACGAAAACTAGTGATGTGACAAGCATATATGTGTTTTTATTTAGAGGAGTAGTTCATTCACATGGGTTTTCAAAGATAATTAATTCATATAGAGATACCAAATTAATTGGCCACTTTTGGAGGACCTTGTGGGAGCAAATGGATATGAGATTGAAAATCAATTCTACATATCACTTGCATATTGATGGACAAACTAAAGGATTGAAAAAGAGCCTAGGAAACATGTTCAAATGTCTAGTATGAGAGTAACTATGGTAATAGGATAAAACATCGATGGATTTTTTTTTTGTGTGTACAACAGTTTGGTGAACAAATATATTGAAATGGGTCCTTTCCAAATTTTGTATGGGAGATCACCTAATGGGACAATAGATTTGGCATGCTTTCATGAGACAAGCATCATAATTGTAGATGTAGAGTCATTCACAAAGCACATGCATGAAGTTACAAGAATAAGTGAAGCAACAATTATAACAAATTAATCAAAAGTATAAAGAGAAGGTTGATGAGAAAATAAGAAAAAGGAAATTTGAAGAGAGATACTTAGTGTTATCACACTTGAGGAAGGCGAGGTTCCCAAGAGGAACATATAACTATATGAATTTAAAGAGAATTGGACCTCGTAGGATCTTAAATAAAATTTTATATAATGCTTGTGTTGGAATTTTTCGAGGCTTTAGATATATTGTTGACGTTCAATGTGGTCGATTTATATGAGTACCATGAGGATGTGGATGAAGGTGGAGAGAAATCAGTAGTACATTTGAAGGAGTATATGCATAACAAAACATAGAAGAGATTATAGAAATTTTAGATGAGAGAGTTGCTAGAAGGATCAAGAGTTAAAAGAGAGAAGATAATCTAGTTTGATGGAAACGCAAGGACTTAGAGGAAACTACATGAATTTCATAAGAAGAACTTGGCCAAGTCATGTGGTTATTGTATGAATTTTTCACATTAATCCCATGAGAAAGATAATCACCTTTCAAATTACTAGGAGAGTTTGATGCAAGATCATACTTGCAATCTTGCACAAACCAAAATGATTTATGTTATGCTCTTAATGTTTTATCAGTACGGTTTGGTGGTGTGCTTTCATATATTGAAATAATGAGATCATAACTTTGTTTGAACTTATTAGTTCCAATCCTATGAAGTATTCAAAATCATCCAACCAAAGGTTCCATGTGCATTGGTTAGAAGCAATCATCCAAATTGAAGTATTACTGGTCATTGGAAATGAATGAAGGCATTCCAAGTTTTGCATGGTAGTTGGAGTCATTAGAGTCATGTTGTGGTCATGCAAGAAGGATGATGGTTGGGGAAAATGTATTTGGTTGTCAACTGTCAATTTCTAGGTGAGATTAATGGTGGGAATCCTATTTTGGGACCTTGTTGAGGATTTTGGGGGTGCTAGGTATCATACATCACAAAATCATACAGGGTAATTTGATTATCGCAATGATCAATAGTTATGGATCTGATGGAGTTTTGTTCAAATGTTTGAGAAGGTAGACACCCAAAACTACATTGAAATATGGGTTGTCCACTTAAGTCAAGATCCATGATCCAATAAAGATTTATTGGGGAATGAATAAACAAAGCACCTAAAAGTCCTATTTTCCAATTGATAGTCAAAACATGGTAGGATTTTTAGGTTCAAAAGATAGTGGGTCTAAGAGATAGTCACCTAAGATTTGGTGTAGAGGATGGGAGCATGTAGATAATATTTATATATAGTCTAGTGGTAGGCCTTGAGGGGAGGAGGACTAGAAACCATCTTGGCAAACAATTGATGGTGGTAGCTCAAAGAAGTTAAGAAACTAGAAGTAAAGGAGGGAAGAATAATCCATTCATGGGGGAGGGAAGATTAGAGACAAAGGATACAAAATAGAACAAGAAGAAGTCTTGTTGTGAGGAGTTTGATAGAATTCAGTATTGGAGAATAATCCTTTCATGGATCTAGTTATAAGTCTAAGTTGAGATTGTTATTCAATGGATATTTCAATAAAAACAGGCTTAGACCCCATGTTTGTAAGAGAACAAGAGCCCATTTAGGCCTTATTTTTTTGTTCAGACATATCAATTTCATACATAGGTCATTTTCCTCTATTGTGGTGCTGTTGTTTTTGTTTCCATTGAATGTGTTGTGTACTTTGAGACTCTATATCGCATAACTACATTGGTACTCATATAAATCTGCAATGAAGAACATGGGGAAAATATTTTACTCCAATATCAACTTGACCTCATAAGAATTATCACCAAGATTTATTTTTACCTGGCATGGTCTAGTATTTTTCACACTTAGTTTGTTACAATATCCCATGGGTTATCTCTCCTTCATTAGTTGTACCATAATCAAGTCATCAATTGCAAAGGACATCTACCACATATGTGCATTTTTTTCTCTCCTTACACTCCATAGTTTTCTCTCTTAATTTATCTGTTGTGCCATCACTTATATACATGATTGTTGGTCATTGTGTTAGTTTTGTGACTCCTATAGGATTCCTTACACAAACAATTTTGAATGGTATTACACTGACCTACTTATAAATCTATTTTATGCAAACTCATCATGCACGAAAACCTAATCCCACTATTTGAACTTGTCTTTAGCTAAACACCATAAAATAATCCCAAGACTTTAGTTGACTATTTTTGTTTGAGGGTAGTAAGATGAATTATATTGCATATTCATTTGGCATCTTCTTCCACAACATCCTCCAAAACTGAATTGAAAATATAGTTCTATGTTTGATGTGATTGTCTTTCAAAATCCACAACCACATCGCGTCCTTGAAAAATAACTCTATGAAATCTATCACATCACTAGTATTCTTATGAGGTGTGAAGTGTGCCATATTCGAAAACCCATCAACCAGAACAAACATTGCATCAAATATGTGTTGTGTTTTCAATAGTCGAATAATGAAATTCATAGATATATCTTCCTAGTCATATTTTTTATTGACAACAATGTGTACAATCTTGTATTTTAACTCACTTCTTTTCCCATCTAACAAACTTTTCAACTTCCTAATTTAAAATTGGTTGATAACATCCCTCTTCCAAAAAACTATTCATTTTATAACACCCAAAATATCATCATCATTCACTTCTATGGAATTCTCTTATTGGATTCTTGCACATTGAATTTTCTAAATTACATCATCAATGTTCTTTAAATTGATATCCATCTTACATGAACTTTCTAGATTACATCATCAATGTTCTTTAAATTTATATCCATCTTAGATGAAATATTCAAATTGTGTGTTTTTTCATATGCCAATATGTTCCTAAACATCTCCATGACCTCTCGAAAGTCAATGTATCCCGATGATAGGGTGGAAACTTCCTTCTTAGTAGTGACACTAACTATTGGATTTACCTTTGTAGATTTTATTATGGGAAGGGGAGTTTGGCTCTAAGGAGTAGGTTGGTTATTGGATTTCATCTTCAAAGTAGAGTAAACATATTCAAGCCAATGAAAATAACAAGTATCATTTCCAATCCAAAAGTACCATGAGGTGGAGGCAAAGGAGAATCCCATCCATCATAATTGTTTGGATGGGAAATTAGGATTTTAGATGTAGGCCAAGAAGACACAAGTCAATTAGTATTAGGATGGGTTGTTAGAGAAGTAATAACAAGGCAAGATTAGGTTGTGCATCATTAAAAGAAACCTTTGTCCAATTCAAATTTTTCTATCGACATGGTGTTCTATGATTTTGTTCTCCCCAACTAATAGAAAGAGGTTGGATCCCCACATCATCAAATATAATAGAATTAAAAATACAATAAAACTATTAAGGAGTTCCATCAAAATGAACCGAGAATATCATATTTTCATTATATCTAGAGATTCTCCCCTGGGATTAGGTCCTCATCCTCTGGAACTTAATTCCATTTTCCTCTTAGTAAATTTCTCATCTAATAAAACTATAAGCCAATAAGTTAGGTGTATACCTAGATTGCTTTCTTGGGATGAATGTTTCAATACTTCTCACACCATAGATTTCAAACAAAATGTGTTTAAGACTTTTAACAATTAACATGTTAGGTTTATCTCATGTAAAAATTAGTATATATACATGGTATTTTTGGATAAGCATATAACATAGACAACAAAATCAGAACTTGCACTTTTAGTGTATATTTAAAATATTTTTTTCGTGGAAAGAGTTGACTTCTAATATTTTTCTAGAATGGACAAGTCTCAATGATATGTTTTTTGAAAACCAAATCTTTGCAAATTTTCCAGAAATTTTCAGAGTGGGAACATCATTGAAAGCCTATTAGAAACACACATTCATAATCAAGTCAAGAACCTATTATCATTTCACAAACTCAAGGAACATTAATTCCACTTGAGGTGATAACAAAATAATACTTGAAGTTTTATTTTTTCATTAGTCTATACATTCAAAACAATTGTTAAATTACTATCAATCAAATCAAGGACATTTTTGTGTTTGTTCAATAAACCAAAGATTGATCATACTTCATGTTTTAGTAAATAAGCCAAACCATGACTAATCTACAAATTGTCATGGATATTCTGCTAGAATAGTTCGTCACAACAAATCTTACAATATTGTGAAATATCTTATTATGTAGTGTATTACTTTAGATCTAAAATTTAATATTACTATCTAAATGCATGAAATAATGTAATAAACTAAAATTGAAATGAAATAAGCTAAGAAAATAACACACCATCCACATAATGAACACAAGATGTACCCCGCCAAAACCCAATATGGAAAAACCTGTCTAGAAGGTGAGGCCTATGTTCTTCTCCTGGGCCTAATGGTTAAGAACGTGTGCTTCCTCTTAAGAGGTCACAAGTTAAAATCTAGAGGGGGGTAGAGTATGTATACCTCCGTAGACTTTACTAGTCAAATTGTTGGGCAGAGGGGGGTCCCTTGTCCCACAAATAAGGGGGTCTCATACACCAATTTGTTGTGGCTTGGCCGTGACCTTAAAAATAGATTATATTATATTATTATTATTATAAAATGCAAATACAAAGAAAGGGGCACTCACTATGGAGTTTCCATGAACATTGTCGCTAGAAAGGTTACTACGAGATATTCTAGTTCCTCTATTCTACTTAAATATCCTAGTCATAGATGTTTTTCTCTCCTACATAACAATAAACAATACCATAAGAATATAACCCCTTCCTTTCCTTGTAGTCCAATGTTTAACATAGCTTGAGAGTCGTCCAAGGTTGGGGTTTTGCATGCCTCAACCCCCAATTAGTGTGAGACTTTTGGACCCTCTAGAGTATTCTTGAAAGTACACATGTGTGAGTAAAGTGAGATAACATGGAATCCACTTGGTATCATGGTGATCAATAGGATAGGTCAACTTGTGGGAGTCATAACTTCCACATATGAAATCTGATTGAGGTGATTTTATCACCATTGGAAAGATCTCGATGTGTACAACAACGTTCAATAGGTTGAGAACCTTGTGCACGAATATTTGACCCCCAAAATGGTCATTTAAGTCCTCAAATGGGATTCAAAACATTGTAGACCTCAAATCGCCAAAGCGAGACCTGCCCCTAAAATGGGCCCTACAAGCCAATAGCTCCAATTTTTTCCACCCAAAAAACGCCAATATAGATGAAAAATTATATAATGATCTATCCCAAATCAATGCCACTCAAAATCAAATCCATTCAAAGATACTAAAAACAAGAATCTTAACAAAATCGAGGAACTACATAAATCCATGTTCAAAATATAGGCATTTATGTTCATGGTTTGTGAACAAAAAAGGAAGAAGTTAATGTTTTTTTCAAAATAAACTTATTATTATGAAATAAGAATCAATACAACTATCACAACCAACATCCAAAATCAATATTATGTCTTGAAAACATGAACCAAGGTTAAGAGTTATTCACATTTTTCATTTTGACTAATAATTTGTATTGGTTTTCCTTAGTTTGAGAACAAAATGGTCTTTCACAAGGACGATAACAAATAAATATGCAAGGAAACCAAATAATTTGGGCCAAATATAATTGACAAGATAACTTCTAGATTATTAAAAAACAATTCAAAGCAAGAGTCTAGAATTGGGATTCAAAACCAATATTTAGAGGAGAATGTGAAAAAAAACAAAATGTTATGATTTTTCATTTAAATGATATCCCTAAGAAGAGAGTAAAGGGGTCATAGCCATAGTAGCTTCAACATTCACAAAATAATTTTGAAAAGTTGAAAACCCAATGTCAATTAAAATTAGTTTCTCTTGCAAAGAATTCACAGTGAGAAAAGGGTAATACAAGGTCTCAATCTGGTTTGAGATAGGACCATCACACAATGTAGAGAATGCAAAGAAATTCCTCCCCAGTGTCAAATATATATTTGATAAGCCCCCTGAGGTGAATAATAGGATGTTTAGGTATGATATTTACAAGCTAATTGATGGTCGTTATTATGGCTATAGGGATGACGAGGATGGTATCTTGGATAAAGTCAAGCAACCCGCAGATGAGGAGATGTGGGCTAGAGTGTTGAGGGAGTGGTATAGGATCAATTCTTTCAAGAGGGAGGTTGGGTTGAAGGTCAATAGAGAGGAGTTCATTGTCGTTAAGCTAGTCTTGTTCGAGGAAGAGGATAATGTAGTGGGGGAAATGGGAGAGCAGGATAAGGGAAAATAACAACAAAGAGAGTGAGAATGTGTTTCCCATGTGCCCCTTTTGGATGAGAAATATATCGATTGCATGGTTGTGGAGAAGAAAAAACATTATCTTCTTAGTAAATACATGATTGAGGATCTCAAAAAAGATTAGGTCGAGGCTAAGGAAATGCTTAATATTCAACGATAAGGTATGTTGGTGAAGCTTATGGATCATCAGTTTTTTTTTTCAAATGTGCTTCTTAAATTATATTAAATATACAGTATGGGACTTAGTTCATTCTTGAGGTTGATAGAGTATTATAATTAATACATACACCCGAGTTTCTTTCTTGCTGATCAGGAAAAAGGGGCACTAGGAAGCTTAGATCGTAGAGCTTGATAGTTCTAATTATGCCAAAGTAAGGGCAAAGATGACATACTTGGAAGGGAATGAAGTTGATGTGCTCGGTGCCACCAGAAATATCCTTGGCTACAGATACTTTGAGGATGCAAAATTTCTCCCCGATGTCAAAGAGCTATTCAATAAGCCCCTCCTCGAGGCAAAGAAGAAGAGGTCTAGGTATGATATTTACAAGTGAAATGATGCCAGTTATTATGGATATAAGAATAATGATGACAATATATTGGAGAAATTCGAGTGGCCCACGAAGGAGAATATGTAGGCCATAACGCTGAGGGAGTGGCAGAGGATCAAGTCCGTGCACTAAATTATGAGAGGCACTGAAGAGTGACCTCCATATTTTCCTCTGCAAAACTTTTAATGGTGAAGGTTTGCAGTTGTACTTTGTCAATTAAATTGTTTGTTAGTGTGTTTTTACATAACAACCACACTGGTGCACTATAAATAGTATAACACATAAAAAAAAGTAAGTTACAAAAAAATAGTCACATTTATCACCAATGCGTTGAAATATACAACAAAAAAATGAGCAGGAATTTCATTTTTCTAAATGTATGTGTTTATAAATGAAAACCCTAATAATTATTTCATTATTTTGTTAAAATGTAGAGGGGAGATTTGTGCAAGAGATATTTACTATAAAAGACTTTAGAATGGGCATATTTTTTTAAAGTGCCAAATCTCTAAGGGATCACCATAGGTAACATGCAAATTTAAAGAGGAGAAATTTCAGGTATGTGATTTCATTCTATTGATCATCTCAATCTTTCCTCTATTTGATTCAAACAATTTTCAGTGCATTCTCAGACAAATAAAAGGCTTTCATAGTTACCTTCGGTATTGGAAGCCCTAAATTCCTTGTTGTTTCTCGTGGTTTCCCTCTCTATATTTCACAACTAGATTTTTCTTAAGCAATGGATTTTTATAGGGTTTCTTTTCTTGTATATGGGGAATTTGGTATCTGTTGCAATGGGACCACTCCCTGCATTAGATCTGAAACACTGTCAATATCAGTTTTATTTTAAAACAACATTTTTGCAGTTAGTGGTGCACTTTGTATAGGCATAGCGCATAGGTGCACAATTTCCTATCAACAACACTGCTGAGTTTAAAATGAAAATAATCTTGTTTTTAATATCGAAAGTGTCATGTTTTAAATTTTTTCATGGGTTCGACGATGCACAATAAATAGTAATGAGGCATCGATGCTTCTATTAATTTATAGAGCACTACAGGAATATAACAATTTATAAACAAAACATTATAGATTTCATAAGAGCATGGTTATGATATATCAATGCGTATGCATATGCTTAACACACCGGTGTATACTATTTTGTTATACACACCAAAATATTATTTTGTAAAAAATGTTTCGTAATTTTTATATCTGATGATTTTTTTTTTTAATAGAAGATGGTTGATATAAGTTCAAGGAAAACAACTTATTGCAACGAGTACAATGGTATCTCATCCCAACAAGAGAATAAGGCAAGTTATTTAAATTTTATTAAAACATTAATATTTTTGAATTATCTGTAGGTTTAAATTAATGGTGCGTGTTGGTTAAGGGATGCCATGCAAATTCTAAGGACAAAGGAGGGCAACACCAATACATTTCGTTGGGGATATCCAAAAAAGTGTGTAAGGAGATGATAACAGAAATGAACATAATTGCATCGCCGGAGGATCCATCCCAACAACAACGTGCATCAGTCATTTATTTATTCTTTTGTGTATTCTAATTTAATCATCACATGAAATACTAATTTTCAATTGTTTTTTCGTAAAAAAGAAAAAATAATGGAACCCATTCAATAGATAAGATAGGACAACGAGGAATAAAAAGGTTGATCACAAAGTTTGCAAACACTTACATTTTCGGCCTTACTTAAGATTTCATGCTTGTTGTGATCTTTATATTTAAATAATTAATTTAGACTCGTCCATGGATGTCTTCTAATAGGTGCTAACATACAAATCCGATCCAACCGAAAAATTGATAGACATTGGGTTAAGTATGGGTTGTGAGTATATGTTGAAGTATCAAGGTTTAATTGAAGACATTGTAAGTAGTTATGTTTTTTAACTTCCCTTGTTTTATAATTCATTGAACAACAATAAAAAATTATACTAATTATATCAACTGTGCTTTGTCATGACATATTAAACATGCATAAAAAAAAGTATAGAGTGCATCAAACATAAGATATTTTGAGAGACGACATGCAACATGGATTTGAAAGAATGTGTGTTGTGTATGAAACATTCATTGCTATGGTATGCCTTTTTATTTACGCAATCATTTATATTCTACTATATATATACATATACTTATTACACTTTATTTCTATATTTGTAGATGAAACATGAAGAGGTGAAACATAAAAAAAACAAGTCGGTCAAGAAAACATTAGGTTAAAAAACTAAAGTACAATATTTCCTACAAGTGATGAATAAATGAGGCATGCACAAAACTCGAGCAATGCCATTAGTTCAAGTGATGAATGGAAATCAATATACTTGAATGTTACTGTAAGTTGTATGTTTTGGAATATTTGTCTGTGAAAATTAGGGATTTTGATTAATGTACTCGACATATTGTCCAAATTGCATGAGGACATGTTACCATTAAGTGTAACAATTATATATTGGTTGCATTTTGATTATTGCGGACCTTTGTGTTGTCCCATTTTGTATGACGATGGGTCACTTATTCATATATAATAAAATGAGTTTTTTATTTTATAACATTGTCGAATGTTGTAAAATGTTGCATTGTCGATTAATTAACATATGGAGGATTTACATTATTACAAATAACATAGGTGTAATCCATTGGATAGTGTATTAATGCAATCATTATATCAAAACACAATAACAAAATATAAAAATTGATATTATTATAAAAAATATTTGATTTTGAGTCATGGAGGTGTAGATCAGTTGGCGATAGAGTGCACCGTTAAGGCACTCCTTGTGACGTCAATGGTTCAAACCTTGCAAAGTCATGTGTAACATGCATGGGACCGCAGGGGTAATCCTAGAGGTTATAATGGTAGAAGTTGGAATCAACTCCATGTCACACAAGTATGAGCCCGCCCAGTTGTCGATTATGCTAGATACAAAAAAATGATTTTGTGATGATTAATTGAAAATTTGTGAAAAAAAATCAATTAAAATATATACATATCGGTGCACTGTATTCTTTTGAACTCACTAAATGGTGTGTTTTTATGAGTTATACACACCACTTCCTATTAATTACAATGAAGCACGGATGCTACAAATTGTGAAAAAGCATTGCTACTTTAAACGATACAACGCACGATTATATTTATCGTTTCAAATTATTACGGTGCTCATGATTACAATACACACTATTGCTTTACATATAATATATGCACCGATGCTTTACATATAATATATGCACCAATGCTTAGTAACAAAGAATGTCGTCGACATCTCAACTCAAATGTTTGAAATTTCACTTCCCTCCGGTGCACATGATAATACAGGTGTTTGCACTCTTTTCACCACTGTGTGAGCAAAAAGTGAGTGCTTACATGCCCAGTTGGGATCTGTTGGGCATGACAGTGCTGGTGTAAAAGGTTAGAAAGAAAACAATAAAGCTATTAAAAAGAATTAAACAAAAACTAAATGAAACTATGAGCATAGGAACAAAAATAGAAACAAATGAAAATGGACCAATATCACCAATGTATAAGCTGGTCTGATTGATGAAATCCAAAGAT
>JZKD02S1737306.1:87674-100134 GCA_000966675.3 Picea glauca | reverse complement strand
TTGGCGTCGCGATCAGAACCATCGAGATGTGCATGAAGCATAAATTGGGAGCGAAGAACATATGTGCTGGGGGGAAGACTTAAGATAAATACATTTTATGGGTTTTCCCCCCAAATTTCTTAAATAGACCACACTAAGGGGCTTCGACCACACTATCCTCTAGGCTTTTGAGACATGGTGTGACATTATTATATCAAGCTGGTTTTATTGGAAAGGAACAATGAAGCAACTAACCTACATGTTAACGTATATTCCTATGATAGTTAACCCAGATTAAACTGTTGGATTAAGAAATTACTCTACCCTGGGGCTATCTGACCAGGATTAGACAGTCTGGCCAGATTTATTCACTAATCTAACCTAGACATTTTGGCTAAGATTAAACTGTTTAGCCAAATCATTCACTACCCTATCAACATTAAATTTAAAATAACTTGGCCATGCTTTAAAGGTATGGAACAAGTTACCATTATTGCATGGGGCTTTTATTTCAATTCTTTTATTCCCTCTTTTTCCTTTTTTTTTCTTTTTCTTTTTTCTTTTCTCTTTTTCTTTTTCTTTTCTTTTTCTTTTTCTTTTTTCTTTTCTCAAATTATTTGCAGAATGAAAAATCATTTTCCAACAAGAACACTAGAGACAGATAATATCCCAGTCACTAGTTGATTCCCATAATTTATGGGGTGATAATAGCGGCTCCACCTGGGGATGGTAATTTCCTTGTGGAGTGCCAAGAATCCTGGTTTCTATCGTTCTAAAAATTTCTTCCTGGCATCCTTTGTTGGTTTTATTCTCAAAAATGGAAAAACAATGATCAGTAGCTTAGGGCCTTCTCTTCGGGCTTCAACCAACTGACTAATGTTCTTCACTCAGGAAATGCAAGTGAAAAATGAAAATTAATATGGTATATACAATCGAGAGTGAGAACTCGAATCTTCTACTGAGGTGGTATATAATGTTTCATCATTCTGCCATTCACAGGTGCTCTTGGAAGATCTGACCCATCGACGTTGTTTAGCAAAAAAGCGTTGTTTCCCCTGAAAGCTTGGATCATGTATGGTCCTGTCCACAGATTGTCAAATTTTCCATGCTTTCCCTTGTCTTCATTTCTAGCATCCCATCTCAGCACCAAATCACCTATCTCAAAGTCATCCTCTTTGGTTCGTTTGTCGAAGATTTTCTTGATGTTTTCTTGGATTACCTGAGTCTTATTGAAAACCTCTTCTCTAGTCTGTTGCAAATGGATCATCTGGTTGATCCTTCTCTGTGAGTCGTTTGGCTCAGCTTGTACATCTTGAAGCAATTTCATGACAGGGACTTCTAAAGAAGTGGGGAAAACTACCTCTGTACCATAACCCAGCTAGTATGGTGACATACCAATTGACCTTTTGGTGGTCAGCCTGTCAGCCCACAAAGCAAACATCAACTTATTGTGCCATGATTTCTTGTTCTCCTGCAATGCTTTCTTGATGATATTTACCAAATTTTTGTTTGAAGATTCCTCCAACCCATTTCCTTGAGGGTAGTAGGCTATGGAATTCCCCAAACCAATGTGATACTGGTTGCATAAATCTATGAGTTTCTTCGACCGAAAGGCAACTGCATTGTCAGTTATAATCTTTCTAGGACAACCAAAACGAGACAAAATATTATTTTCAAGGAATTTGATGATAACAGAGTCAGTGGCTTGCCTGCTTGGTATTGCCTCGATCCACTTGGTGAAATAATCGGTGGCTATGAGAATCCACCTGTGCTGGCCTGAAGACGGGGGGTGTATTTCTCCAATGAAATCGAGTCCCCATTGTTGGAAAGGGGCCTCAACTGAGATCGGTTTCAGAGGTAGAGGAAGGAGTTTCCTTTTGCCTTCAAATAGTTGACATTGGTGACATGTTGTTACCTTCTGATGCACATCAGTGAACAGGGTGGGCCAATAAAATCCAACTCTGAGTATTTTGTTGGCTGTAACTGTCCAGTTCAAATGGCCGCCACATTCTCCTGCATGAAACTCTTGCAGCACTTTATCAGCTTCATCCTTCAATAAAAAATTTAACAGAATGCCTACAGGGTCTTTCCAATACAAATTTCCTTCTAGAATACAAAATTTCAAAGCTTTCAACTTTAAAAATCTATCTTTAGTCTTAGTCAAACCAGGGGGAGCTTGTAAATTTTGTGAAATGAATATAAGGTCTGCATACCATGGAGAGTTGAGAAATACCTCTCTCGCATTTGGAGTCGCCATCTCGCCCTGTTCATATGCCACATCTAGAAAATTAATGTCAAGAGCATGGAAGTTAGATTCAGCCATTAATTTAGCAAGGCCTTGACCTTTGATTAGTTTTGTGGGCTTAATCTCTATATCGTATTCTAAAATGACAGCAATCCATTTTCCCCTTCTTCCATCAGGGTTGTCCTGTGTTAAAATGTCCTTTACTACCACGTTCGAAACATAATCTATGGTGTGGGAATGGAGAATGTAGACCCTAAAGTCCTTTATGGCTTTTACCAAAGCAAAAGCTTGCTTCTCCATGATCTTGTAGTTAAGGGCAGCATCTCTTAATGCTTTGCTGAAGAAAGCTATGGGTTGTTCATACCCTTTTTTGTAGTAACATCGCTGCTATAGTATGTTTGGATGCGAAAGAAAAGAGATAGAAATCTTTAGTAAAATCGGGACTGATCAAAACTGGGGCTTCTGTGAGTGCTCGTTTGACTTGTTCGAAAGACTATCTGGACTCGGAGTCCCATTTTATTTTTACCTCTTTTTTAAGCATGTTTGTAATGTTCCTGAGGAGTTCTGCCAGGTTGGGAATGAATCTTCATAGAAAGTTAATTCTTTCAATAAACGACTGTAGTTCTTTGAGGTTTCTTGGGTGTTCTAATATTTGTATGGCCTCGATTCTACTGGGGTCTATTTTGATTCCATCTTTGGAGATGATGTGTCATAGCATTTTTCCTTCTTCTAACCCAAAAAGACTCTTCTTAGGATTTAAAGAAATCCCAAAATTTCTACATTTCTCGAAAACTCATCTGAGGTGCCGTAGGTGTTCATCATCAGATTGGGAAAACACAGTCACATCATCTAAATAGACAACAATAAACTTACCCGATTCTTCCACGAAGGCGATATCCATGGCCCTCTGAAACGTGGCTCATGCATTCATCAGACCAAAAGGCATCTTCACATACATGAAAGTGCCCCATGGTGTGGTGAAAGCGGTTTTGTCTTGATCATCCGGGTGAACTAGGACCTAGTTGTAGCCCGAGAAATCATCCAACAGAAATATCCGACTGGACCCGACCACCCTTTGTAGGATGTGGTCCATTTTCGGCAAGGGGTAATTATCCTTTAGGGATACTTTATTCAGATTTTGAAAATCTATGCAGAGTCTGATTTCCTCGGTTTTCTTACGTGTAGGGACCAAATTAGAGACCCACTTGGAGAAACGCACCGGGACTATGATCTTGGCATCGTACATTTTCTTGATTTCTTTTTCTATCAGAGGGAGCAACTTGGGATTTATCCTCCTAAGTTTCTGCCTAAATGGTTTTTGGTCTTCTTTTATTGGAATCTTGTGTTGTATGATGCTGGTATCATAGGCTTTCAAATCTTCATAGCCCCAGGCAAAAACATCTGAATATTCTTTGAACAGCTCAATGTATTTGAGTTTTTGTTCTAGGGGTAATGATTTGGACAGTTTGACCATCCTAGGTTTCTCTTCAGTCCCTATATTACAATCTTCTACCTCTTGTCCATGGGCTTCTATTTTTGGTTTTTTGGCTACATCATTACTGTCAAATAAGTCTTCTAAAGGAACAAGACCTCTAGGTAAAACATTGCTTTTCAACTGTAAAACATCAGCGTCCATTTCGTCATTGCCTAATTCTCTTGAATCTATGGTATTTACACTATCAATTTCATAATCAGAATTATTTACATTTTCATCTTCATTCTCTAAATCTATATTTGTACATTCAAAATCGTTCTTGCACTGCAGAAAGTCTTCGATCTGATCATCATTACCAAAAACTTGCCAATACCTGATATTGTTGGGAACTGTCGGTCTGCATTTCACCTCAACAGTATATGGGTGAGTCGAGCGGAACTGAATCTTACAGGTGGCTGCTGATGTAGCCAATCCGTCGGCTAGAATATTCTGTCCCCTCGGCATTACCTGCAAGTCAACTTCAGTAAAACACCTCAAAGCATCAAGAACAACATTCCTATAAGCTCTAAGGCATGGGTGTTTAGTGGTGTACTCACCTTTGATTTGCTTGATTATTAAATTAGAGTCACCTCTTATCATTATCTGCTTAGCACCAACTTTTTTCAAAAGCTTCAGGCCGAGCATCAAAGCTTCATACTCAGCAATATTGTTATTACATTGGAAATTTAATTTGTAAGAATGGTTTTCTGAATACCTATTTCTGTGATTATGCAGCCAAACTCCAGCTCCTGCTCCTTCTTTACTCACAGCTCCATCAAAATCCATGCTCCAGAAATTAGCGAGTAACTCTTCAGTTATCACATTCTTCATCTTTGCTACCTCGATGTTTTCTTAGCTTTCATCTTGACTAGATGTGTCCTCCATCAGCTGAGTATCTCTCTCTTTCGTATCACCATCATTGTACAATATGAACGAATCTAAATCGGAATGCGCAGAGTAAAGTGGATAATTGTGTCGTTTTGCTTGGCTACTGACCATGTACTTCATCAATGTTTCTCTGTACAGTCTCCTATGTTGCCCAAACACTGGGATAGTGGCGTAAGATATATCCAGCTGCAAGGTTCCCTTCAACTTAGCCCCCCAAGACCGAGATAGCAACATTCCATACTTCGGCGGGATATATGCAACCACCACATCCATTACCATGCTCTTCGTAGGAATCTAAACCAAGGTGATGCATAGGTCCTTGATCAAACCAATACATTTAACTTTGTTGGAGTCGAATGAGTGTAAATCCTTGTATGGTCTGGTGACCTCCAATCCCAGCTTCTCCATTACTACTTTAGGCATCAGATTGTGGGAAGCACCCGAATCCAACATAGCGTTATGCAATATCAAGTTGTGTATGTTTAGACTAATGTAAAAAGGAGCGACCTCACTAGTATCCTCTCGACCATCCACTTCAGGTCCGAAAAGAAGTTCGGGATGATCATTAGTAAGGTTCACAGTGTTTGAATGATTTATTGATCCAATGGTTAAGGCCTTTGTGCCTATGTCAGGTTCAATGGCCAGTGCTTTAATTACTTGTGAATGATACCTGTCTCTGTTCATCAACTCTGTAAGTGGGATGGGAATTTTTATTTTTTCCAATTCCTCCTCAAGGCTAAAGGGTGTAGGAGCTCTGCCTTGGCTCATCAGTTCTGGTTTGTCCACCATATTCTTCGGCTCATAAGTACTCAGTGGATTAATAGGTGAAGCCTCAGGATGTGATGGCCTTTTCAGAATGGTGATGTTTTTCTTCATGGGAGCGTCAGCATTACTCTTCTCAGAAATATTCTCAACAGCAGTTTTCTCAGCAGATGGTTCAGAGGTCTTTTTGGTTTCAACTACCTTCTTTGTTTCAGTCGTCTTCTTTGGAGAACTCCCTTCTATCTTCTTACTCCACAGATTGTACTGCCAGTGTACTTCCAAAATAGCATTCTCAAAGGCCTGTTGTTCTGCATCTTCGGCTTCTTCACTTACCTTTGTTTGATTGAGCAGAAAGAGTTCCTGCTCTTCTTGTGTAAGTAAAATAGCCTCGTTGTCGTGAACACCCATGAGATTGATGTGAGTGTCCTCCAATTCCTCAATCACTCCCTCCCCTTCATCAACATAGTTTTCCTGTAGAGGAGGTCTGATCTGCTGATCTGGACCCCTCTGCTCTCTTTGATCCCTAGGGTTTCTCTGTCTGATTTGAGGAGGGTTTCTCCTAAAGTTAGGGTTCCGAACCTGGGGAGCTGGTGGGTTTTCTCTTGTAGGATTTCTGTCTGACACAGTAAGTCTTTCCATCATTATTTCCACTACTCTGGCCAAAGAATCCAATTTGGAATCTGTGGTCGACGTGGAAGGTTCTTCTTTGATCGTGACTCTCCTTTCTGACCTCTGACATGCCCTTTTCGCCAACAGATTGGCCTCCACACTTATAGCACTTTTCTGCATGTCTGCCAAGGTGGTGGAATTTCTTTCTCTTAGTTGGTATGACATATCGGCATCAAAACCATCAGGGAATTTAATCAACGCTAGGCCCTGTGGAGGTTTGATTTTGGCTGGAATGGAATTGTATAGGTTATTAAAACAGGTGCAATAATCTTGTACCATCTCACCTTGATTTATTCTTATATTCTCGTATTCTGACAATATCTGAAGAGGGTTTTTCTTTACCTCCCATCTGTCAAGAAAACTCTTTTGGAACGCGACAAGGTCAGGGACTGAGGCGGCAAGTAAAGCTTTGAACCATTTCTTGACGTCACCTGTCAAAATTTGGGCAAACAATCGCATTTGAATGTTAGCCTCATCAACTTCTTGCAGGTCAAAATAGTCGTTCATTTTGTCAACATGTTGTTGGGCGTTTAAAGGTCTTGTTGCATCGAATTGTGGAAGTCTTGTTTGATAGTCTTGGGGAATGGCATGTAGCAACATAGCCAACACCAAAGGAGCATATCGAGCTGCCATGATGAGTGGAGGAGGTGGGACGACAACCTGGATGTTCGACGAAGTAACGACTGAAGACGAGGACGAGGAGGGACTGGATAGTACTGAGGGAGTGATTTGTTGTTTAGTCGTGGGAGACAGAACTTCGGGGGTTCAGGGTTGCAACACAGTTGGGTCAAAGATGATTCCAGTCACAAAACTGTCAGACCGTGTTCTAACTAGGCTTTGCTGTGGAAAAGTATCGAGGTCAGGGTTTTGAGAGATAACTGGTTTTCCTGAAAAGGACAGGGACTTATGAAGGGGAGTATGACTCACTGAACATGCATCTAAGGTCTTTCACCTGAGAAACTGTTCGGGGTTATCTATTACTATCGCGGGTTCTGGGTTTGGATGAGAACGAGTATGAACATTCTTGGGAGCTAGGACTCTTTTTGGTTTTTTATATATATATTTTTTAATTTTGCGAGTCTGAAAATAATATGTACAAAGTTTGATCAACCTCTAAACATTACTTTCTTCTCAAATTCAAATGTTCTTTTTAGGGGAAAGAAAACATGAAATTATCAATTTTTAGTCCTCCCCAGTGGAGTCGCCATTATGTTAGCACTTGGTAAATTTCCTAGAGGTTGAAAAAGAAGAAATCTACAAAGGTAACTTTATCCAACCGCTTTTAAAGCTGGGATCGAGCCCTTCCAGCTTCAGAGAGGGATCTCTCT
This sequence comes from Picea glauca, assembly GCA_000966675.3. NCBI lineage: Eukaryota > Viridiplantae > Streptophyta > Pinopsida > Pinales > Pinaceae > Picea > Picea glauca. The sequence goes on along the minus strand of JZKD02S1737306.1, from coordinate 92,789 downwards.
ATATGATTTAGCTTTGTTTTTAACTTTAGATGTTAGGCTAGGTAAATAAATAGATAGGTTTTTTTGTCGAAATGTTTTTAAATTGGTTGAGACAGTCTACACATCCATTGGGCTATGGGGTCTGTGTTTAAATAAATATGAAATACAACCAGAAACATGAAGGAAGACTTCCATAGGGTGAGATAATATACTCACTGGATCTTTTAGTAGCTTAAATGATGGACAGAAGAAAAGATGAGAAAGATAAATTCAACTAAGAAGCATTTAAGAATTTCTTATTTGAAAACACCAGAAGATAAACACTAAAATCTTATGAGTCAGAAACAGGGTATCCAAGATAAATCCTGCAACATTCGTTACTCTTAAAGATTATTTTCAGAAAACAATATGACCACAAAGAAAGAAAAGCATTTAACTTAGAGAATAAACATCACCAGTGAATACACGCAAGAATCCTGTAAAAGTGTCTCCTCTTTATTAATGGTAGATCTCTTCAAAAATAGTACAGTCTGATAGCGTCAGGGTGTAAAGATCAACAACCCCTCAATACTTCAGAAAGTGAAGTATTTATAACTCAAATTACAAATGTTCCCGTCATAACTGATCAGGACGTGCTAATTCTATTTTTAGCCTAACTGATTTAACTAATCCAAACTGCTTGATGACTTGGTGCAAGTGCACGTGGAATTTCTAGGTAGACTGTTGATGAAACCTTTGCACGACCTCATCTGACTGGACAGGTGACTGTACCTGGACAACTCATCTGTTAATCGAGAAGATCGTAGAGTTCTTCCCATCTGAGATGACTAGGCATAGTGACTTTGAGCAGTCTTCGATACACTTCATCCATGTCTGTATACTTAGTGAATGTGGGCTTAGTGAGGAATATGTATCGAATCCCGTGTTGGATGTTGATGTCCAACTGAAGGGCATCTAGGAATGCTTTGCCGGTGATGCTCCCTTGTATGCCTGCGAACTTTGAACTGTCTTTGGACACTTCAGCCAATCTCTTCTTGTAATCTGGAAGTGTCATCAGTTTATCATTAATAACCTTCAGACCGGGGAGACCTTTCTTTTGGAGAGCTTTGATCTTGCTAAAGAATTTATGTACCCCTAGGTCCATGGTATGAACCTTCTCTTCCAATTGAAGCATTAATCCTCTCTTGGTCAAAACTCTTTTGACCTCAAGGATGGTCTCTGTTCTGTCCTCTATCTTCAACTCTTCTATCTCTTCTCTGGTCTTAGACTTGAGGGATTTGATGATATCATTTGCCTGAGTTGGTCTATCTCCCAATTCTACTATGATCTTTTCAATGGCCTGTTTGCTCCTCTGGAGCAACTCATTCTATTCAAACATAATTTGGATCATGGGCCATATCTCATTTATGGACTTTGTGATGTTTGTCCATACATTTTCTTTGACCTCAGCCAAAGTCTTTCCTGCCATTGTTTTCTTTTGGAGCTGCTGTAGTTCCTTCCTGAGCTGCTCGGTTACCTGCTTTTCTTTGGAGAGACTGGTTTGGAAAAAAGTTTTGAGTTCCTGGAGGTTCTCAACTTCCTTCTTAAGCATGTTGATTTCTGTCTCTTGTAGGTTCATCTTCTCCATGGATTTGGCAAGGTCGGCTGTCCCTTCTTGTGGTGTCACTGGTGTTGCGGATGGAATTGTTGTTACTGCTGTTGTGCTTGCTCCTGAAATCGGAATGGCAATCAATGGAATGACTTCCATTGGCTTCATATATTCCTTATCTTTTAATAATCTCTCCATCTCTACTTCCATTTCTTTAAGCTGTGTATTCTTCTCCTTATGTTAGCACTTGGTAAATTTCCTAGAGGTTGAAAAAGAAGAAATCTACAAAGGTAACTTTATCCAACCACTTTTAAAGATGGGATCTAGCCCTTCCATCTTCAGAGAGGGATCTCTCTATATGATTTAGCTTTGTTTTTAACTTTATATGTTAGTCTAGGTAAATAAATAGGTAGGTTTTGTTGTCGAAATGTTTTTAAATTGGTTGAGACAGTCTACACATCCATTGGTCTATGGGGTCTGTGTTTAAATAAATATGAAATACAACCAGAAACATGAAGGAAGACTTCCACATGGTGAGATAATATACTCACTGGATCTTTTAGTAGCTTAAATGATGGACAGAAGAAAAGATGAGAAAGATAAATTCAACTAAGAAGCATTTAAGAATTTCTTATTTGAAAACACCAGAAGATAAACACTAAAATCTTATRAGTCAGAAACAGGGTATCCAAGATAAATCCTGCAACATTCGTTACTCTTAAAGATTAGTTTCAGAAAACAATATGACCACAAAGAAAGAAAAACATTTAACTTAGAGAATAAACATCACCAGTGAATACACGCAAGAATCCTGTAAAAGTGTCTCCTCTTTATTAATGGCAGATCTCTTCAAAAATAGTACAGTCTGATAGCGTCAGGGTGTAAAGATCAACAACCCCTCAATACTTCAGAAAGTGAAGTTTTATAACTCAAATTACAAACGTTCCTGTCATAACTGATCAGGACATGCTAATTCTATTTTTAGCCTAACTGATTTAACTAATCCAAACTGCTTGATGACTTGGTGCAACTGCACGTGGAATTTCTGGGTAGACCGTTGATGAAACCTTTGCACGACCTCATCTGACTGGACAGGTGACTGTACCTGGACAACTCATCTGTTAATCGAGCAGATCACAGAGTTATTCCCATCTGAGATGACTAGGCACAGTGACTTTGAGCAGTCTTCGATACACTTCATCCATGTCTGTATACTTAGCAAATGTGGGCTTAGTGAGGAATATGTATCGAATCTCGTGTTGGATGCCGATGTCCAACTGAAGGGCATCCAGGAATTCTTTGTCGATGATGCTCCCTTGTATGCTTGCGAACTTTGAACTGTCTTTGGACACTTCAGCCAATCTCTTCTTGTAATCCAGAAGTGTCATCAGTTTATCATTAATAACCTTCAGATCAGGGAGCCCTTTCTTTTGGAGAGCTTCGATCTTGCTGAAGAATTTATGTACCCCTAGGTCCATGGTCTAAACCTTCTCTTCCAATTGAAGCATTAATCCTCTCTTGGTCAAAACTCTTTTGACCTCGAGGATGGTCTCTGTTCTGTCCTCTATCTTCAACTCTTCTAGCTCTTCTCTGGTCTTAGAATTGAGGAATTTGATGATATCATTTGCCTGAGTTGGTCTATCTCCCAATTCTACTCTGATCTTTTCAATGGCCTGTTTGCTCCTCTGGAGCAACTCATTTTGTTTAAACATAATTTGGATCATGGGCCATATCTCATTTATGGACTTTGTGATGTCTGTCCATACATTTTCTTTGACCTCAGCCAAAGTCTTTCTTGCCATTGTTTTATTTTGGAGTTGTTGTAGTTCCTTCCTGAGCCGCTTGGTTACCTGCTTTTCTTTGGAGAGACTGATCTGGAAAAAAGTTTTGACTTCCTGGAGGTTCTCAACTTCCTTCTTAAGCATGCTGATTTCTGTCTCTTGCAGGTTCATCTTCTCCATGGATTTGGCGAGGTCGGCTGTCCCTTCTTGTGGTGTCACTGGTGTTGCGGATGGAATTGTTGTTACTGTTGTTGTGCTTGCTCCTGAAATCAAAATGGCACTCAATGGAATGACTTCCATTGGCTTCATTTGTTCCTTCTCTTTTAATAATCTCTCCATCTCTGCTTCCATTTCTTTGAGTTGTGTATTCTACTCCATGAGCAGTTTGAGCATTTCGTCCTTCTCACCTTCTTTCTCTACTATCTCCTTCACCTATGAGTCTTCTGTAGGTGGAAGCTTCAGCTGTTTCCTCAAGGATGCGATGTTTGCATTATTTTTCTTTATCATCTCCTCTACAGATTTGACATTCGAAGGATCAAAGATGATCTTGAGGACCAGCTCCTCCAACGTTTTCATTATGTTGTCCTTCGCAAAGAAAAATATCTTCTCCAGCTTGAGCTGCGTTTGAGCATTGTTGAGTGACACCTGCAATTTGGTTGCAGAGGCAGAAGCATGTGCCAATGTATGGAAAACCATCTCCCCTGTCTGCTTATGCAAATCCATCTGATCTGCTGGGTGCACGTCCTTCATCTGAAACTCGATGGTTGCCCTCTTGTAGTCTGTGATTACCTTGGGGTCTGGTACCTGCGCCTCGAGGAAGGCCATGTGCATCTTTCCCTTTTCTGTGTCAAATGCAGACAGTAGCCTATGCTTCGCAGTTGACGTCTGCTTCTGAAATTGAGCATAAGTACTCCTGGTAAGGGTCTGATTCTTTTTCTTAATCAGCTCTTACTTCTCGAAAATGCTCAATTTGGGCCCAATCTTGCCTGGCTGAGTGTCCAGTGGGGAGTCTGAGGATTTCTTTGGCACTGATGGGGTGATGTCCTTATGTAAGCTCGAGCCAAAAGGTGGAATGACAGACTTAACCACTGTGGTAGGCGGGGCTTCTTTCTCTCCTGTAGGGCTGGGAACTGTGGTTGTCTTGCGCCTCTTAGTGTGCAACTGGAACTCTTATGACGACACCTCTGTGACAGGCGGAGATGACTCTTGTCGGGGCCTTTTTTCCTTAGGGACTTGAGGAGTGGTCATTGGTGGCACAGTGGTCAGAGGAACCTGTTGTTCCACTTCGACCAAGGTGTCAGGCACCCACACTATCTGATTGGCGAATTTTTCAATCTCGAGATTGGACACATGTACATACGGGACATTTTTGTTCTTCACCCGCATTTCCGAGATGATCCCATGAGGATCATAGTGCTGGGGAAACTCATAAAAACTTCATTTCTTTCAACATCCTGTCAACTTCTTCTCTGGCACCTCGACTGTTGCAGATGAAGGAACCAATCTGCCCCTTGATTCGAAGTTGCTGCTTCTTCTTCAAAGATACGAAATGGATATCATCTAAATTCATGATTTGTCTTATGTATTCTAAAGCAAAGATTCTTACCGGCACATACTTAGGTAGCTTGTAAGGTGCCAACTCGCACCTGAATACTCTGATCTCGGTGTGGTTCTGATACATGTACCAATCTCCGGTCTTAGTGTTGTCTTAGTGTTGATCTTGGTGTGGTTCTGATATAGGTACCAATTCTCTAGACTTCGTCGTTT
>JZKD02S1737306.1:76717-87664 GCA_000966675.3 Picea glauca | reverse complement strand
ATGATGATTGATACATAGATCACGATCAATATGATATAATGAATGAGTGGAATACACTCATATATAGGGAAACAAATTCCATAATTAAGAAAAGAAATCAAGTAGTTATCTTTCCTTAGGAATGCATGCATACATAATAGTGATGGTAAAAATAGAAAGTCTAAAATAGAACTAGTTAGTTAAGTCCCACTGAACTAGTGTGTCAAAAATAGAAATTTCTCCAACAAATTGTTGAGACTCACAATAATACTGAGGGGGCGGGGGGCGGTGGTTGTGAATCAATATTACACCAATTTTCCCATTTTTCTTTTCTTTAAATGATTAATATTATTTTGAGGATATTACATAATCACCAATTCATACAAAAATCACAACAACATAGAAAACACAGTACACCATAATTTTTACGTGGAAACCCAATGCGGGAGAAAACCAAAGAACATATTTATTTATGTTTTTTTGTAAGCACCGACTTACAATTTATAATATTTCAGCTCGACAAGAACCCTCCTATTGAAAATAGTTAGGGCACCAATCCTCTCAAGAACCAACCTATTACAAATGATGAGGAAACCAATCCTCTCAGGCACCAACCTGTTACAAATGATGAGGACATCAATCCTCTCAGGGACCAACCTATAGAGTGAAGACACCAGTCCTATGCCCTGTGCCACCATGCCTCCCTATATTCATTTAAAAAAAAATTATTACACAATTAAATCTTTCTCAAAGTCACAAGAGATTTTTCCACTCTTCAAATCAACAACTATCTGATATATCTCTAATTCAATTCCTTTGAACAATTACATAACATTTTTCTTCTCTACGCATCCACACAAATTCGATCAATGCACATCTTGATTTATTATATATTTTCCTGAGTTCAAATAACTAAATGTGGATGCATAACAATTATATTGTGTACAAATATTGACCAGATCAAAGTCTAGTTAGTTATATGTGGACACACTTGTGTCTAAACTAAGTATATTTCTTGTTTAGCTACGACTGGACATTATTTGACTAGATCAAAATGACCAAATCTTGTATCTCATCAAAATTGATGCAACCATTTACATTCTGGTTTACAGAGCATCCAATGCGTATAAAGAATAGGAGAAAAAAATTCAAGTCACAAGTCTCCAACTTGTCACACTTTCCCTACGATGCGCTCAGCTAGTCGCCCCACTAGACTGTGAGCATGCTATGGTGACTCACTTACTTGACTGTTGAACTTATAATTTTTCATCGCAGTCCACTATGCCATTAATCACACTAGCTCAAGGTTGTTGATATTATGGTAGTTGTGGGAGGTATTAACCTCCACGTGTAAATTTTGACAAGACTAGAATATTTCGGGAAGCAAGAGAAACCCTAAAACGTTGGATAATAACCCTAGAAGACAAGTTGTCTCAAGAGAATATTTAATATTGAGTTATTAGCCTCTAGAAAGAGAGGTTGGGCCAGTCAAGTGAGATAGAGAAGTATAAATAGAGGGTGCTAGAGCTCATTTGTCACTCACCCACTCAAAACTGCATAAGGATAAGAAGTGTGCATGACTGGAGGAAAGTTGCAACTGCAACAGTGGTGACTTGGTATCTTGGTTATGGTTTGGATTGTCTTCTTGGTTTCTGGTTATTCTTTATTGGTGTGCTACCCTTGGAGAAAGGTGTGCTAGCCTTGGTTCACTATTGGTCTGCTACCAGAATTATTCTGTTTAACAAGGTTAAGGTGCTCGGGGGTGGCCTTTGTGCCTATGGTTGGGTGAAAATATTTCTATATTATCTATGGTGAAACAAGCACACCCTATTTTTTCTAACAGGTTATGGGCCCACACTATATTCGGACAGTCTAACCACTAGAAGATAGATTGGGATATTTTGATCAGTTGCAATTGCAGTTGTAGTTGCAGTTGCAGTCAGAGTTTTGTTGCAACAACGAAACCCTAACCCTCTTATTGAGGCACCTTAAGTGAATATATTGACCTAATTCTTGGATATACTAGTGCTCCCTATCCTAGTGCACCTCCTGGTACTCTCAACAAGCCAAGGCATCAAGTTTGAGTTTTTGGTCAAAGTTAAAGGTTGACCAAGTCAAAGAAGTCATGACTTACTCTATGAAGTCAGAAAACAAACTAGAAGGGGATTCTAACTTTAGAGCATGGAAGACAAGGATTGACCTCATCCTTTTCGAGAATAAAGTGTTGGATATCGTGAAAGGGAAGATCATGGAACCATAGTTTGAATCAGGAAAAGAGCAGGAACCCCAAAACGTTGCATTTATGAAGAAGTTCAAGGATAGTGACATCAATTCTATGAGAATCATAGTGGACTCTGTAAAGGACCATTTGATACCCTACATTTCTCATCTTGACTCATCTAAGAATATGTACGATGCCCTAACTAACCTCTTCTCAGTCAAAAACATTGGACAAGCGATGAGTCTTAAGAATAAGTTATGTGGCATGAAAATGAATGATGATGATAACATAACATCATACTTTGTAAGAATATCTTAGTTAAGAGATAAACTACAAGCTATTGAGCAAATCATTTCAGAAAAGGAACTAGTAAATATAGTACTCAATGGCCTTCCCAAGACATGGGATGCATTTTACGCAAGCATGAACACAAGAACATAGTATCCCACATTTGAAGAACTTTAGACTTGCTGTGCACAAGAAGAATCATGGATTAGTGCAAAAGCAAAAACCCAAAGGAAAGATGATGATCAAGCTTACACAACAAAGTTCAATAAATTCAGGAATAACAAGAAGTTTGACTCAAGGAAGAAACCAAATCAAGATAAGGATATGTCAAAAATACAATGCTTCAACTGTCGAAAATATGGTCACTACAGAAATCAATGTTCCGAGTTAAAGAAAAGGAAGGAAACACATGAAGCAACAATTGCCAAAGAAAAATCCTCTAAGAAAGTCAAGAAGGATGAAGCAAATTTCTTCTTCTAGTCAAGGTAACAATGTTCTTATGTAACATATTCCTTGTACATACCATGTTTACATAGTTCCTGTACATATCATGTATATCTATTTCTTAGAAGATAAGATGATCAGTGAAACAACACCTATGGAAGAATAACAAGATAAGGATTACTATTACGATGATTACTAGTTAAGTAATGTATCTGAAAAAGGATGAAGTACGTTGACAAACTTTGGTGAAAATGCCCATGGAATCTATTATATAAGTAACACCTTCCATATGGACCACAATCAGAATCAAACTTGAAGAGACCCAGAAGGATTCAGACCAAATAGAATTCAATAATCAAGAGGAAACTAGACTAATACTTTTGACACTTTGCAGAAAGCAATAAGGATGCAAACGAAAGCATGGAATCTCTCAGATAGAGGTAGATGATTACAAAATTCCAAAAGAAGAGCATGCATTCATGAATGAAGTAAGGATTAGGAGGGAGATAATCCTAAATGATATGATCCAATGAAGAAGAATCTGAAAAGACTATGTAAATATGTCCATGTTTTTCATTGGAAGTAACAACCATAATAAGTAGCACATGTTCAGTTTGACTCTAGAATACTATTTTATTTGAAAAGAATCCTTGAGAATTCTTGTTTGTCCATCTACACCTCTATGACAAAAGGAAGAAGTTGGAATCTTTAGGAAGGAAGGGCATAGAATATATATAAGACTCCATGGATCCCAAAGTTAAAGAGGAACATGGGGAAGAACTTGAAGATTCCAAGAAAGAAAGAAAATTTGAAACATCTAGCTATTATATTGAGAATCATAATACTACCAACATGGTTTGAAACCACTAGAAGAAGTCAAGCAGAAGAAATGGAAGGAATTTGTGATGAAGGAAATTTTATGTGAAAAATACTTATGAATGGAAGCATTGATAGATACAAGGTGAGCTTCAGAACTAGAGGGTTCTCCCTGAAGGAGGGAGAAGACTATGATGACAGATTGTTCTAGTAAACTAGATATACCTCTATCTGAGCCATTATATCCCTTGTAGTATCCATGGATTGGAGTTTACATTACTTGGATGTAAAATATTGTTCTTCCCAATTGAAAATTAAGGAAGAAGCTTGTGTAGAGAAACCTTAAGATTTCGAGGTATACCAGAAAGAGACCCATGTATGCAGATGGAAGAATACCTTGTATGGATTCAAGTAACTTGATGCAAAACATATCATGTACACCAGAAGCATGGCAAAATCTTCCTATGATAGAGAAATAGTATTAGAATGGTTCCTCGGTAGTCAAGGATGATGGATTTCAAATCCAGGGAAAACTCCCATGATGACAGATCTGAAGAACTTGAGAGACTTTGATCGATTATACCCATCCCTATATCGACAATTGAATGGCTCGTTAAAGTATTTGGAGAATACTCAGCCATATATTTTCTTTGTTGTGAAAATAGTTCCAGGTGGAACCTAGCCATGAGAATTGAATAATTGCAATGCATGCCTTTAAATGTCTTTGTGGGATGTTTTAGTTATGATACATACTTGCATGAATTTATCAATTCAGATTGGGCAGGTAGTGTATATAGAAGAAGAAGTTCTTTTTGGATATGTTTGATTTTGATCTTTGCCACGATATCATGGGCTAGCAGGAAACAAAAGTTTGTTGCACTCAACACTGTAGAAGAAGAGCATATTGCATCTTGTGATACTTTTATGGAAGCAGTGTGGATCCGTAAGTTGGTTTATGGATTGTCTGATTAGGTGGTTGGTTTGACCATGATATATTGTGATGATCAGAGATATGTGAATCTTTCAGAGAACCCAATGTTGCATGACAGGTCGAAGAACATTGATATCAAGCATTATTTTCTCTGTGATAAAGTCTAGAGGGGATAAGTGGTTCTCCAGTATATCTCCACAGATGAGGAGATATCATATATTTTGATAAAGCCTCTGTCCAAGATGAAAATTTTGCGTACTTAAGGGACAAGTTGGGGCTGGTGGAGATGAATTATTTTGGCATGTTTACAGGAAGAGTGTGCTTGTCATTGATGGAAAGAACAAAAGCAAACCAAACCTCAAGAGAGTAGAAGATGAGAAATCTCAGAAGAGATAGCAGTTTCCAGAAGTGCAGACGAGGTCCAAGAGATGGACTCACAGGAGGAGAAAAGGTCAAGACCCATGAACACTTAGAAAATATTCTAAGTCATAGAGATCAAAATCTCAGGAGAAAGAGCGACAATGGCCATTGGATCACCGATCCAGAGGACCAACAACCGTCGGATCACTTTCAAGTGGAAGGGTAGGATAAGCGAGGTAAAATATCTGAGATCTCATCTGTGTGAATTTTCGTCATCCGTTGGATCATTCTAAGTGGAAGGTCAGGATAAGCTAGAAGAGCTGCGTCATAGACACATCGATTCGTTGATCTAATATCTTGATCAACAAACAACATTTGTTTCATGTCTAAAGATGTGAGGAGGTTACGCTCCGGATAAATTACTTTAAGAGTTTCAGTTTGGGATATGAAATCCCCCAAGTCTGGAGAGTCAGAGTAAATGTCAATCATCAGATCATTTTAAAGTGGAAGGAAAGGATAAGCTAGAAAAGAAGCATTGCAGAAAGATCGAGCCATCAATCTAAGAACATGATCGATGAACAACATTTAGTTCGGGTCTAAAAGTTGCGAGGAGGTTATTGTTCGAGGATTCTCACTTCAGAAAAATCAGCGACTTGAAAATTTGAAATACCTGAAGTCCCGAAGTGAATGAGGATCCAAATCAGCAAGACTACGTCAGCAAGGACACATGGTACAATTAGACAATGACAAGTGTCAAGTTGATTAGGCATTTCAGGTACGTGCAAATCAAAAATCCGAGTGACACGTGGCATCTATTGGGCTCATGACATGTCATCAAGTGACATAAGTAAGTGATGTCACTCTGGGATTTTTACTTCGGGAGATTTACCACCAGCAGTTGCCGAAAGTTCCGAAGTCCCAAAGTGGTTTGGGGTCATCCATCGTCGAGGACGATAGGTGGCACGAGATCCACAACTTTGGAAGTTTGTGGATGGGGAGAATGTGAAAATCACCGAAGAAAAATATCGACTGTGGATTGTCAAGGGGATTATGTGTCAGCTGATCTAAGATTTCAGAGAAATCTCACTTCAAGTCCGCAGATGTGAAAGGATCATGATCGTTGATCTGAAAGGGACACGCATCAGTGGATTGTCACCTCTGGGAAAAAGCGAAGGAAGGTTGGAAGGTTGGAAAGTTGAGATTTATGAACCTCGAATACCCAAAGGGATTGTGATCATTGATTCGAGAAGACCACGGGTCGTTAGATTGTGGACTCTGGGTGAAATGTTCCGAGAGTAAGTGGAGTTTGAGAATTGAGACTCCCGAAGCCCGAAAGGAGAAATTGATCTCGTCCGTTGGTTTGGAGGGCCACATGTCACTTGGTTTTTAAGACTAAGGATCAAGCGTGGGAAGAGGAAAGAAGGCGAGAAAAAAAAATATATCAGAGCCTTTTATGGAAGGAATCTGTCAGAGACCATGATATTGACGATCATGCTCAATTGCGGGGCTAGAACATGCTCGCGCCTTAATTTTTCATGAGCAGGCCGCAATTGAAACCACAGTTTTGGATAAAGGGTACGTGGTAGCTAGAGATGGATTGCGGGGATAAAATCGATTGATCCCAAACCACTCTTGAATGCGCCCAAAAGCATTCTCTTATGCAAGGACGTAGCCTGAGGTCACATACGACAGGGGGCTAACAAGAAGAGATTTCACGCCTGCAATCATGTGGTCATGAGAGACCATCGCCCAAGGTCATATCAGGAAACAGAGCTAGTGCTCACAAGACTGAGTTCGGGAAGTGCCTTTTGAATAGGTGTTTGGTCACCGTCGATGGCCACATAAAGGAAGGGGCTTAGAAGCCAAAGAATCCAAAATGAGTGACTGTAACTACCAAAGAAGACGAAGAGTTGTGACTACCAAAGAAGCCAAAACAACTGACTATAATTTCCAGAGAAGACGAAGAGTTGTGACTACCAGAGAAGCTAGAGAATCTCAGGATAATGACCACTGATGATGAACAGATTTAGTACAACCGTCAGAGAAGACGAAGATTTCAGATGATGATCAGGCAGAGGACTCGATGTGCAAAAGACATGCAGAACAGAGAGTATAGTGTGATTTTTCAAATTTGATGCATGTGTGTAGGAGCAGAAGTCATGTAGTATCTGAATTGGAGATCAGAGGAACAATGAATAGAATGGAGAGGCAACACAGAGCATAAAATGGAGAAGAGAAGTTGAACAAATAAATGTCATGTGCAGAAGCAGAATAGAGCATAGAAGCTGAAGTAAGCAGAGGAAACATGGAGTTGTAAAAGATCATATCAGAGGTAGTTCAAGTAAGTAAATTTTTATATATCAGGGTGGTAGGGTGGTGCTAGGGAGGAGGATTTTCCTCAGAGTTTCAAGTGGGTGTTTGAACACAGGGAGTTGTATCTTCCATCTGGTTGCAGCCAAAAAAACTAGGGTGGTAGGGTGGTGCAAGGGAGAACCAATGTTCTCTGTTATATAGGTTGGTGCCTGTGTGACTGGAAGTTGGTGCTTCCATCCAGTTGGTGCTGGAACACTCACGGAGTTGTTGCTTCCTTCTAGTGGTTGCTAGAGAAACCAGAGAGTTGGTGCTCTGAGCAAGTTGCAACTTGTTAAAGAAGAGGTTGAAGCCTCATTTTGAGTTGGTGCTCAAAGAAAGATGATGTACAGAAATTAAAAGACTACATATCATTCGAAGAAGAATAGGTTTCTCCCTTTATGGCAGTAATCTTAAACATGACAAGTCATGAAGGAACTTCAACCAATAAGGTCCCCATGTTCAATGGAACAAACTTTGCCTTCTAGAAAGTTAGGATGAGAACCTACATAATGGCTTTAGGTGTAGATGTCTGGGATGTGGTAGAGACTAGTTATGTAAAGCCAGTTGTACTAGCTAATAAGGATGACAACCTATAATTCAGCTTCAACACTAAGGGTATGAATGCTATTTTGAGTGGGATTGCAAAAGTAGAATTTGTAAAAGTTATGCACTTAGAATCTGCCAAAGAAATGTGGGACAAAATCATTAGCAGTTATGAAGGTAATGAGAAGGTAAAATATTCCAATATTCAAACCTACAGATTACAGTTCGAACAACTAAATATGAATGAGGATGAAACAATTAATATTTTTTTCTTAAGAGTTGAGGAGCTTTTGAATTCCATGAAGGGTCTTGGTGAGAATATTGAAGACGTAAGACTTTGTCTATTGATCAAATTCTAGGAACTCTAATTGCTTATGAAATGAGGATTAGTAAGGATAAACCCACCTCTAGAGAATCATCATTTAAAGGAGATAAAAATGAGGAGTCTGATCCTGATGAAATTGAAGAAAAATTTGTGAGAAGACTAAAGAAAGGATAAAGCACATACCAAGACAAGTTGCCCTTCAAATATTTTAACTGTGGAAAGATAGGTCTTTGCATCTAAGTGTCCACACAGGAAGAAGGACTAGAATTTTGAAGGTGAAGAGAAGTACAAATCCAAGAGATTTGGTAAAAAGAAATTTTTATGTGTAAAAAATGATGACTCTTCAGGAGACACAGATAGTGATTCTTCTTGTGAAGATAAGGTTAATGAATTTATGCTTATGGACAAAGAGGATTATGATAATAAAATCATAGGAAGTGATGTTAATGATGAAGAATTCATGGTTGACCTGGAAGGAGAACTGATCAGTGCCCTAGAAGAAATTGCTAGACTCAGATTTAAGAAGAAAAAGAAAAAACAATTGATGATACAGTTCGAGAAAGATAGTAAAAAACTTGATGAAGACTTTTCCCTGCTAAAAGTGGAATTAGAAGAGGCAAAGAAAATAGAGGACATTTTGAAACAACAGTTATCATAGAAGAAGGAAAGATGCGAATCCTCAAAAGAAGAGGTAGTAAAAAACAAGAAAGAGATGGAGAAGTTTAAAGCATTATATCTCCAAAATGTTCCAAGCATTAAAGCCTCAGCAGAACTAAATGACATTTTGAGAAAACAGAGGTCTCCTTTGTTGAAGATTGGTTTAGGCTATGTAAGTGGTTCAAGCAGCAAAGAGCCAGTTAAGATGATCAAGTTCCAAGTCAGCAGACAGTCAGACTATGTGAATACTCTTCCACCAACAACTAATAAGAACAAGATGATCCCTGATAAAAAACAAAGAGATCAGAATATGGAGCAACAAATTCCAAGAAGGCCATCCTTCAGGTACCAAAATTTCTTCCATGGTTACTATTTTTACTGCTCTAATTTTGGTCATAGGATTGCAAATTGTCAAATTAAGTTTAGAGACATGTAACTGAGAAGATCAAGAAACAAACAATCTTTGCAACATAGAACTAAACATCCAATGAGTAGACAAATCTACACCAATCACTTTGACCTATTGAACATTGAGCTCGAATGCTATAACTCACTAGTACATTTGGGTCAAATTTCGATGGTGCGTTCAACACAATTTCCACTTTAAATTGTTGGGAGAACGACAAATAGTGGACCCCCTCAAATTTCATTTCACATGACATCACTTTTCCGACGACATAGACATCGTCTTTATTGTGATGTTTCATGCAGACACATGCCATATTGAATTTAATTGTCCAAACCCTGGATTTGACGTCTCTCTTGCCACCTCCAAGACATCTCTCTTTCCACCTCAAAAACGTCACTCTTTCCACCTCCCAAACGTTGATCTTGCTACCTCCAAGACGTCTCTCTTGCCACGTCTTGGAGGTGGCAAGAGAAATGTATTGGAGGTGGCAAGAGAGACGTATTGGAGGTGGCAAGAGCGACATCTTGGAGGTGGCAAGAGCGACATTAAGAGGTATCAGATTTGACGTGGTTGTTATGGTAGCGACACTCTTGGAGGTGGCAAGAGTGACGTCTTGGAGGTGGCAAGAGCGATGTCCTGGAGGTGGCAAGAGTGACATCCTGGAGGTGGTAAGAGAGACATCTTGGAGGTGGAAAGAGAGATGTGATGAGGTATCAGCTCTGACATGGTTTCTATGGGAGCGACACTCCAAGGCGTCGCAATAACGACTGTGTTGTAGGTATTTAAGAAAAAATACAATATCAATACTGAGAGGGACATGTACATTAACCTTTGCTAAGATAATAACCATATCAATATTTAAATCTATATGATCAGTCTTAGGCAAGGTTGGTTGAGGAGGAGGACTAACTTCCAATGGTAAAGGGGGTCTTGTCTACTGAGCTTTAGGATCACTAGGATATGTCTCGGGTGTGTTATCACACGAACTCACAATTGTTGAGCTAAAGTCTGAAAGGTCAAGTGTAATCATGCGTAACTTAGAGGGAAGGCCCCTATCACCTCACCAACCCTCTTTCACTTCAAGCCATCTTTCCTTTGACTAAAGGGGGTTTCCCTC
Source organism: Picea glauca (assembly GCA_000966675.3). NCBI lineage: Eukaryota > Viridiplantae > Streptophyta > Pinopsida > Pinales > Pinaceae > Picea > Picea glauca. The sequence goes on along the minus strand of JZKD02S1737306.1, from coordinate 77,222 downwards.
AATTAATATTGTGAGGACTTAGGGCAAGAAATATCAATGTGGAGAGTGAAGTCTGAGAAAAATGTGTTTGGGTAGCTTTAGACTATTGAATAAAGTACTTGGAGGTCTCAATATCAATGTCTTTTCATTGGGAATATGGAGTTAATGTATCACTTCAATGGAGACCGAGGGAAAAATAAGACTTGAAATTATATCATAGGATTATCACCTTATAAGCCTAGTTCAACCTCCCAGGAGAGCAAACACTAGAGTTTATCCCCTCATAAACACCAAGTGTCATCTTATCCCTTCAAGAGCTACTAGCACAAGATCAAGGCAACTATGTTTTAAGCCCTAGGGGGATAGCCACTTCTAACCCCTAGAACTAAACCCTAGCCAAGAAAAGCCTTAAGGGGATATCCACTCCTAACCATTAAAGAAAACCTTGATTGCAATGAGTTAATATGGATAAAACAAGGGAAGGGGATGATCACTCTCAATCCTTCCTTAGGGTTTCAAGATTGTT
>JZKD02S1737306.1:30683-41769 GCA_000966675.3 Picea glauca | reverse complement strand
AAAAAGATAAATGTTCCCTATGTACAACATGTTCAGGCCCTAGAGCTACAAGCTAGTCATGAGGAAAAGGAGCAGCTTTACCATCAATTATTGGAAAGTAGAAAGATCATAGAACAACTACAAGTTGAGATTGAAACCTTGAAAGACGAGAAAACTTAGAGATTGTAGACATCCAAGTCAGCTACAGTGGAAATTTATCCATTAGATCCAAAATAGGGCTTATCAAAATTTATGAATGATTTGAGTGTGAAGGAGATTGATTTGGACACTATGACAAAACAACTCACAAAGATATGCCAAGGTAGTAGAACTAGAAGATCAAGTGAAGAGCAGAGAGTTGTGTTTGGAACAAATGAATGTTTCTAAAGAGGAAGCTCAGAAGGAAGCAAATAGAATGAAGGCAAGGGTGATAGGGATACCATCTATGAAAGGATCTAAGCATATAATTTGGGATGATATAGCTAACACAATTTTTAAGAATTGGTTTTATTTTACCCTAGCGCAAGATGAGCTCGATTTAATCATCATAGTCTTGAAAGACATAAAAGGAACAACAAATGAACTGGAGAATAAAAATTGTTTGGCAGTTGATATAATAAATTTCTTGAACAACAAAACTAAAGAGGAGTTGAAGCATTTGCAAGTTAATGACAGAAATAACATTTTAATGGATGCTAAAAGAGTCATTACAACAAGGATATTGCTGGAAAATGTGGAAACTAAGTGCCATGAGGTTATCAGGGAAATATCTACTTTTAAGAAGATTTTTAGTGATGCCATCAATCATGGATTACCATCATTCTGGAATGAAAATGGGGATTTATATCCAATGAACAATTACCATAAACTATTAGAAGACAAAAGGAATGGGGACAACAAGTTATAAAATATTGATGGCACTTTGAAGGGGCAAGGTGTAGTAGAATTTTTGGTAGGGGATTTTGAGCTATTACACAATTTAAAAATGATTTTTTCAGGAAATTACCTCCCTCGGTTTATGAGAATTACATTGATATGGATGAGGCAGTAAGAAACTTGAATGATCATAAGTATCTTACGGGAAAATATTGTAAAATATTGTGTCAACTTGCTAAATTACCATTGGGAAGACAAGGTGAATCGAGTGACACCTGCCTAGCTCCCTAAGGGAATATTTTACTGAGTAATTTTTCATGTACGTTAATTTTTACCTAAGTGATATTATGATATAGTTGAATGTATTAAGCATGAAGTTGTCCTAAGTGTTTTGTGAGGCTCTGATAGGAATACCTTGAATGTTTTATTGTATTATCTTATGAATCCATCCATGCATACCCTTTAAATTGAATATTTATAATAAATATTGGAATTGTAGGTTTGTTAAGAATTGGGTGTGCATTTTCACCATGCCCTTGTTTCATGCATTTTTAAGCATTTTTCCCTTTATGCAATTTTTTCATTTACAAAGAAATTTTTAACCCTTTATGCACAGTTGAGGGTTTTTGGTTTCAAAATGAACAAATAAAGTATGAATATATGTGAAATAATAAAATACAAACTCCACAACTTTTCACTCAATTTGGAGGTCACATGATTCCTATGCATGCATTGTATAGTAATCTAAACTTACCATCCATTTTACTAAAGTTCTTGAATTTGGGTTCCAACTAGAAGTTGTTTTTCATTTGAAAATGCACTCCAGATGATATAGACAGATTCATAATGTTATTAATTTCACCCAAAAACTTATATGACTAAATTTGGAGCTATATAGAAGCATGGGCATGCATTTCCATTAGGGCACTTTCTACTGATTTGGTCTCTCAATTTACAAGGTAAATTTTGCCTCTTTTACACAAAAACCACTTTTATGTTCGCAAACACAACAATAAATATGTAGACATGTGTAAAATAATCTAAGACACCCTCACAAACTTGAATCGCTCAAATTACAGGAGTGTTAAGATGTGGCGTGCATTTTCACAATGCCCTAGTTTCATGCATTTTAAGCATTTTTCCCATTGTGCATTTTTTTGCATTTACAAAGCAATTTTTAACCTTTATGCAAAGTAGAGAGTTTTTGGTTTCAAAATTCACAGTAAAGTATGAATATATGTAAAATGATAAAATACAAACTCCACAACTTTTATCACTCATTTTGGAGGTCATATGATTCCTAGGCATGCATTTTTTATCCGGATTTTTTTTGGCACGAAATGAGAGCATAGATATAGTAAAGAAATGTACAAAGATATATTGAATATCTAATAATATAACAAAAATATATTGGATATGAAACAATAAACACAGAGATATAGTAATACACAATTTTTATTAATGAGTGAAATGTACAAAACTGTAGAAATATAGAGTGAAAGACTTGCTAGAATGGTGGAAGCTTATCTCTGAGAGGAGATGTGAAAACTACTCACATTTGCAATAAGATGGATTAAAATGAGGCTCTAAAGGACTTTTCAACATAAATAAAATCCAAAACCCTAACCCCGGAAGATGAAAATCCAACAATTTTGTGGAACTCGTTTTAGGTAGTTTGATGTAGCAACTTCCCGGGGGCATAACTTTGGCATACGATCTTCGTTTTGGGTGCACAATAGCTCATTGGAAAGGTAACATCAAGGAGGTTCAATTTGGGGGCTCAATGAGAGCCTTTGGCTATCATTGAGGTGCTTGATCCCGAAAAAACTTCATTTAGGCCCTCAAAATGGCCCCGAAAGTTTAGGAACCGAAAACCTGCTAAAAATAGTAAGTTACCAAGAGATTGTTTTGTTCTCGGTGAAGAGGGGAAAGTAATTGTTGAATATGAAGCTTGGTGAGTTTCTTTCCTTGCTAGAGATGTTGTGTTGCTTGGTTTGTGGAAGGTTGTCATGAACCTGTTGTTGGCGGTGTTGAATCTATTCAACCAGTCGGGCTACATGAGATGTCTGTGTGCAGAAGGAATCTTTGCGCTTTGCTGCAATAATGTCGACCTGCTTCTATTGGGTAGAAGGTGCTTGGAGAAAGGATACAGTGGTTGTAGTGTCCTTCTGTTCACCTTTTAAACTGTTTGTGAAGGAATTGATTTTTGTAGTATGAGATACTACCTTGGGACATTGTTTAGGTGGGAAAGTAGTCAAAACTGCCTTTGGTATCCTGTAGAGATGACCCCCTAAAGTAACAATGACACTATGGGGTCGATACTCATAAATATCATGGATCTTCCACATACATGGTTGTCTCAAGAGAACATCAAAGACATCTAATGGGGAAAAATCACATAATACCTCATCCTTGAAGGGTTGGATGTCGTATGACAATCGACACTACTGGATCACATGAAGATATCGTCCCTAGTGAAGCCACACGATGTTGTATGGTTGTGGGTGTGGTGTTGTCGAAAATATCAATTGTTTGACGACCTCTATTGAGATAAGGTTATTCTGGCTTCCACTATCAACAATAAAATGAAGTGGGATCCCCTTCACCCACATCTATGAATGAAAAATGTGCTCCCCCTCTTCAGTATCTGCTGGTTCTTCTGGTTGAATTGATGTGGTCATGACAATAGAAGTGGGGTCTACGTTGATGATCTTTCTTCTAGTAGTATTTTCTAAATCATATTCTGAATCAGGGTTTGGCTCTTTGTCTTTGATCTCAGCCACCAATGATTGTTTTGAGCAACATTCATCAGTGTTGTGCTAGGGGATTTTATGGAAATCGCACCATTTTCTAGTGTCCTTCTTTGTCTTTCTTTTACCCTTATTTTCTTGTGGCTTGGACTGGTTTTCTGAAGGTTGGTTGTTAGGGTCATATTTACCATACTTTGGTTGTTGTGGATTTTCATACCCAGAATCCTTCTTGTTTTGGTGCTTAAATTTCTACTTGATTTTAACAACATATCAATAAGCAACACCCAGTGATGATATGCCCAGAAAATCCATTTCAGTTTGGATGTGTCTATGTAGAACTCCACAATATTTTAGAACCATATATCGCTCAGAGTCTTTGATACCCAACTTGGTGCACAAGGTATGGAAGGTATTGGTGAACTCTAGCACTGCTTGGCCCCTCTCTTACCGCAGTGTGGTCCATCTCAAGTACTGGTCATCATAGTTTCCAATGGGGTAATATTGTTCCTTCACTGCATCCACAAAAAAATCCCAAGTGGGCTAGGCCCCATATATTTCAGACTCCTCTGTGGAACTTTGATTTCAGTAAGTTTCCTACCAATGTTTGACATGGGGGAGAGCCTTAAGGAGTGTGAAGGTGATCATTACCCTGTCAAAGAAATTATGAAAAGAGAAATAACCTTCTAGCAGATTTAACCATTTTTCTAAGGCATCCACATCTATCTGTCCTTCAAATATGGGGATATAAAAATTAACTTATACCTTGAAAGGAGAGGTGCCTCCAAAGTGGTTGCTTGATAAATATGTGCCTATTTTTATCAGCAGGCATTGAAGGATGTGGGAAAAATTCTCCATCATTTTGTCCATCTCTCATGTGAGAGCTTTCTCAAGCAAAAAAATTAATAGAATTGTCTGCTCTATTGTTTTTCTTTTCTTCCACCATGGAGGGTTTATTAGGCATGCGAGAGAGATTTTCCTCAAGAGATACAAGATCGAGACCCAACTTGTTATACTCAGACCTTATCGGGGACATGCACTGAAAAAAATGATCAAGAGGAGCCTGCTCTGATACCACTGATTCAAATTATTTTTGGCATGAAATGAGAGCAGATATATAATAAATAAATGTACAAAGATATCTCGTATATCCAATAATATAACAAAAATATATCAGAGATACAACCATAAACACATAGATACAATAATACACAATTTTTATTAATGAGAAAAATGTACAAAACTGTAGAAATACAAAGTGAAAGACTCGCTAGAATGGTGGAAGCTTATTTCTAAGACAAGATGTGAAGACTATTCAAATTCACAAGAATATGGATTACAATGAGGCTCTAAAGACATTTTTAACATAAATAAAATCCAAAACCCTAACCCCGGAAGATGAAAATCCAACAGTTTTGTGGACCCCGTTTTGGGCAGTTTGGTGTATCAACTTCCCGACAACATAACTTTGGCATACATTCTCTGTTTGGGGTGCACGATAGCTCATTGGAAAGATATCATCAAGGAGATTCATTTTGGGGGATCAATCAAAGCCTTTGTGTAATGTCCCCAAGGCCAAGCCCTGTTGTAAATCATGTTTATGAAATGAATTGTAATTATGTTTTATAGGCTAGTGAGCCAAGTTAGTAGAAGCTGGTGGGCTTATGTGATTATTAGGCCAGAGAGCCTAAGTGTTGAAGGCCAAGAGCCTGATTTTGTACATGTATCTATTCAAAACATTAATAAAATTATAAACACCATTGTGTGCAGAATGACCACGATGAATAAGTGATGGGGGACTAAGCTTCCATAAAGTGCGTAAGGGATTAGGGGCTAGAAGGTGGGAAGAGGGGCTAAGTACTGAGCCTAGGGGCTTAAGTCCTTGGGAATAATATTTTAACATTATTCCAAAAAGACCATGTGAAATATATGTTTTATCCTAAGTTCTTTTGGAATGACAAGTGACTTCCAAATGGGGAGGAACGCATGTTGATGTAACGCATGCAGTTTCATGGGTGACAAGTGTCAACCCAAGTTCATGCAGTTAAAACTGCTGAATTGAGTTGTGATGGGGGTTCCTCCTCCATTCCACCATCGATCATTTGAACATGAGTCCCGTCTGACCTCTGCAAGATACCTTCGTGCAATTCTGAAACTGGGGAAAAGGTCTATGTTGATTCCTGGGAAAGATGGTACACCCTCTGTTTTGAACCGTCGAGCCTGTGTTGACCCCTGCGTGGATTGCTGGTCATGCATCCCTGAGAAAACCATAACTGTGAGTCTATTCCATGATTGCTGAGTTGGTTGGGTTGAAGTATGTGAATGTCACCTATTTGGGAAGCCCGTGACTGTATACCTAGTTGACTATTGTGGCCACGCAGTGCTGGACTGTGCGTGGCTTGCTGACCAATGTAAGTTTGTGTTGAGCCTGTGTGTAACCTCTCTTCAGGTGAGGGAGGTGATTTTTATTGAAGAGTCAGGTTTTACTAAGCCCATGAGTGAATCTCTCCAAGTGAGAGAGTGTGTAGAGGAAGGAGAGAGCTCCTGGAAGGAACCCTGTAGCTGCCACAGAGCTCGGAGATTTTTGGTCCGACCTGTTGCTAAAGCCCAAGGCTAGGGAGGTTAGCAGCCAAAGGACTGTCTAGGTGATAGAGAAGGTGTATACTCCTAGGGTGGGATAGGCATGTGGGGAAGGAAAGTCTATGGGCAGTGGGCATAAGTGGTTCCTGGGAGAGAATCCTCCCTCTTTTACATGTATTCTTCCAGAGAGAGTTTGTTGGGAAGTGGTTTTTTCCTAAAGAGAGTCCAGCACCAACTACGGAGTTCTGAGACTTCCTGAACTGGACTACTACCGAGACCCAGAGAGGGAGGTGAAGCATCGATGGACTATGCTTGTGAAGGTGTATACTTCAGGGTCGAGCAGGCATGTGGGGAATGAGAGTCCGTGAGTAGTGGGCATAAGAAGGTATCCTGGGAAGAATCCTTCTAGTTGTTTTGTGTTGTTTTCCTTGTAACCTTAGCCTAGCCTAGAATTCCTTTCCTTGGGGTGGAGCTTAGTCCCAGCTCGGGGGTGACCCACTACTGAGCTTGATGAACAGTGTGGTCTAAGGCTGGGAGGTTCGTGGAAGGCCTGCACGTGGTTGGTGGAATTACCACAGTTTCAAAGATAAGTATCAGCTTATATTAAATGTTATGTTTTGCATGCCTTTGATGCTTATATTTTATCATGTATTCTGTTGTGCAGATGAATTATTGTTAATGCCAGGGAATATTTGTGTTAGCAGTAATTCTTTTTCTTACTCTAAGTCAAATGTGTTTCATTTGATTTAAATTCATGTTATCAATCAAGTATGAGAATGATGTTGTTCCACACAGTAGCGTATGCCCAACCAGTGGGTTGGATGATGGCTAGGGAAGCGTTACAGAATGGTATCAGAGCCAAGGTTTCGATGCTAAGCCTATATGGGCCAGTTGAGTGGTCTTTGGATTGAGGGTTTGAGGAGACATTGTGTCTGGAGGACCAATTTCAGACCTTTGAATGCTCCTGAGTGTGAAGGAGTTACTTGACTATGTTACTAAGCTTAGGAGGTGTAGTGGTGTTATGAAACTGCAGTCGGGGTGGCATCTGGCCACAGGGAGAGAGGAATCCACACCGAAAGTGTTGGAGTTGTAGGATCTGTTCAGGAAAAAGGAGAACCCTCGTGACCATCAGATCTGGAAAACATGCGCAGGGTTTAAAAACCCTTTCGAGATGCACAGGAACGTGAAAATAGTGATACGCAAAATCTTGAATTCATTGGGACCATCCATCGGGGGGAAACGTGGTTGTCGGACGGTGTTTCGGCACCTGGGAAACCAAAGGGGAAGAACCTTGTTTTCTCAAGTCGTGAAATAAAGAAACCCGAAATTCCGAAATGATCTACACTGTAGATCGTAAGAGAGGAACTTGACCATTGGATCAAGTGGAAGAGTAGACAGTAATTTCAGGAATTCAGCAAATGGAAGTTCAAGATGTGTGGATGCACAAACTCCCAATGCCCGAAACCCTGAAATGTCGAAAGGATCTGCGCAGTAGATCCAAGAAAAGTCTAACCGTTGGATTTTCGATTGGAATGGACGTGGACACATGGATGTGCACCATGTGCCAGCGAGTTGAGAAGATAGACGAGAATGGTGGGACCTGATGACATCACTGAAGGTGACATGGACCCTCCTGAATGTTCCATGCACCACCATGGTTAAGGGCGATAGCTGTACTATGGGCCCAGAGAGTAAAGTAAATCAGAATTTCAGAATTCGGGAGTTGGAGTGACAATATGTTGGGAGTCACTGCATCATGAACTTCGGGTACCGAAGACCCGAAACTCGAAAGCGAGTGTGAGAGCCTCATGGACCAAAACCCCGAAGCCAGAAGTCTCGAAGTCCCAAAATTTGTAGAGTCGTCAGAGCTCAGAAAACTTTGTGAAGTCAAAATGTTTTCTCACTCACGTTGGTTTATGAATATTGTGTTTTTGTTAAGGGTTTAAGGCCTAACAAACTTCAATTGACTGCACATTGTGTGTGCAGAGTTCAGTGAGTGTCATAACAACCAAAAATTGACGCCGAGTATGGAATTGGAAGAGGTGCAGATTGCCTCTGAAACAGAGGATGAAAGGGTAGGAAGAAATGTCAACCTGGGAGTTGAAGGATCGAACTCCAATGGGCACGGAAGAGAATTGGATAAGGAAGGGCATATAATGAAAATCATTGAGGGATTGTAGAAGGATGCCCAGGCTCACCGAGCCGATAGCCAAAAGCTCATGAGGGTTAGGAATCAGCAAGGTGAATTCAACTTAAAGATGTTGAAGAGCCTGGAAAGAATAGAAAGGAGAAGTGTCGAGAAGGAAGACAAAATTTCTGATAATTCTGTGAGACTCTGCCAAGAGGGCATTGAGCAAATGCACAAGATGCATTGAGGAAAACTCTATTTTGATTTCAGTGAGAAGACAAATTCACTGAGGATTCTGGAGAACTTTTCCAGGAAGGGCATTGAGTTGGTGCAAGTGTGCACATAAGGAACTCTTTCGAGTTCTGAGATAGGAGAAGTGTCATAGGAAGACACTCACAGGGTTACTGAACACCCTGTAGGCTCAACAAAGCGTGCTTGAGAAAGAAGTTGCCAGAGGGCACAAATCTCCATTTGAAGGACAAGGCAAGGGTTGAATCCCTTAGAGGTTCAAGTTTCGAAGCTCAGGAAGGATAGTGTTGTTGTGCACAGAGTAAGAACAAAGAGGAGCAGGAGGTCGAGAAACCCTTCAAGGTTTCACAGTCGACAAAGCTCAGGAGGGACAGCATTCCTAGAACACAGGCGAGATTCAAAGGAATTGAGCTCGCAGGGGAAGCGAAGATTGAGGCCTTTGAAACTTTGGAAAATATTCCGAGGGGAAGGAATAAGTTATAAATATCATAAGGGAGCATAGTTGTCATTAGATCAGCTGGAGAGGAAGAGATTTGGGTCGTTAGATCTAGTGCAAAGAACTGATAGTCATCGGATCCGGAGGAAGGCACACAGAGTTTAACCTATGGGAGGTCACAAAGGAGAGGAGTTATATGGATGGTGGAGACACTTCATGGAGGAAGTGCTGAAGTTGAAAGAGTCATTGTATCTTGCATAGCAGTGAGGGGATTAAGGATGAGTATCTTTCGATACTCTAAAGCTCAGAAAGGATAGCGACCGTCAGATCTGGGTCAACGACGGTCGTTGATCTCATTCAAGAAATCATGAATTTGGGGTTTGTGAGTTCAGAGGGTAGACCAAATTCTTGGTTCCGCGAAGTCCTGATTCGTGAGGAGCAGGGAAGGAGATCCAAATTGTTGGATCTAAGCGACGGGAGAACTGTTGGATCAGAACCTTCACGTGGTATCGCGTATCGGGGGTTTGGGGGTTGAAAGAAATTATTTTTGACTGTGAGGTCATGAAGTGTCGAGTGTCGAGGGCTCATAGAACACGTGGTACATCCATTAGGTGGGGACCGCGTGGTTGACAGGTGGCGTAATAATAAGCGCCCAGAGAAAGGGGAAGTGGGTGACAGGTGTTGGACACATGTCTCCTAGAAAGGAGTCAACTCATCGTTGACTTTCGTGTCTAGGGGATTCACAAAGGAGGAGCACGAGGGCTCAACACTCCAACTCGCGAAGTCATGAGTTGTGAGTAGTGCTAGCACTTATTCCTAGCTGGTGGTTATGTGTGGAAGGAACTAACAAGGAGGAGCCATACCCATATCACATATCGGGTATTGGCGTTTGGAGAAAGAGGAGTCGAGGGTATTTGACTCACGAACTCGCGAATTGCGAGAGGTGCTTGCACTAAGGTAAGGTCATGGTCACATGGAAATGTGAGGCTCGCACCTGGCATCAATTTGCGCAGGGCGAGTTTTCATGAAGGACCTGTGGATTGGATTCATTGGAGGTTCTAGCAAGGAATCAAAGGAGCCTCTTCGGCTCAAGGAGAATTTAGAACGATCCTGTGTGGATCTTGGCCCGAGGGTCGGAGGTCTACGTCAAAGCTGAAGTGTTGGTTATAAGTTTGATAAAAGAAGCATGAAAGCTTCTACTGCTATCAGATATTTAGGTAGTATAATTTTTAATGGCAGTCATGCAGGTATGAGTTTTTATCACTCTTTTTGCAGAATTGTTGAAAGGAAATTTTGGTAAGAATTTCCTCAGCCAGAGATATGTTAAACAAATCACATGATTATATGATTGAATGCATACCACTAGATGTGGTAAAGGCTGTAGGCCTGTATTAATTCAAATCTTTTTAGCTTTTTAATGCACACATTGACATAGTAGAATGTCATGTTAATTTGGTTATGGGGTAATAAACAAATAATTAAAGATAAATACTGGTTGTAGGAATAAATGCCAGTAAGCTAGTCATGTATGAGATTAGGACCTGGTTGAATATGACAAGGTATGGAGAATGTGCCAACACATTGGCTAGAATTCCAACTCATGGATGGTGAGATACATGACTGAGATAGAGAGAATTATGTAATTCAATGCAAGGTGCACTGAATAAGGATGCATTGAGAATTTCACTCATGCATAATGAGTGATAGAATTGTATACTAAATGCAATGGTTGAATATGTTTTGTAAGTACATGCATATATATTAGTGCATGGAAATAATTATACTAATGGCTGAAATGTTGCTAACCCTTGAAGTTGAGAACATTTCAGGAACTGTTAAACATTGCAACAGGAAAGTTACAAGCCAGGTAGTTACAGGAATAGAGACTACATAGAATTTTATGTTCAGAAAATTGAAATAATGAACTTACTATTGTTAATTATGAACATGAATATGCATAGAATGACGAGTCATTATATTTGGTCAAGTTGTTTGGTAATTGTGATTGAATTGCCAGGTGCAGGAAATTCTAAGATTATTGCATAAGATGTTGTACATGTTGAATTATGATGTACAGAAAATACTGACAAT
>JZKD02S1737295.1:44218-103669 GCA_000966675.3 Picea glauca | reverse complement strand
CTTCAAGACTCTCATGTATATAAGAGAATGTTCTCTCTTCATGAGGGTCATCATGTTATTCATAATTGGGAGAGTGAGAGATCATGTAATTCATAATTTAGTCTTGTAATTAGGAAAAGGGGATTCTTAGCTTTGATTCTTTAATTTCTATTCTTTCATGCTTTGACATTTGATTCTTGTAATATAATTTGAGATTGATATATTGTGTGAGCTCACATATGTCTTTTGTCATTCTACTCTTCACATGTTGTATTGCTTCCTAGATTAATTTCCTACTTTCTTAGATTAGTCTTTCAATGCTTTCCTAGATTAATTTCATTTTAGCAATTTAGATTAAATTACTTCTACTTCAGTCCTGCATATATAGTGCATGTGCTTCGTAAGCCTACGAACCTCAAATTGACAAATTAAATAGTTGGGCAAGTACTACAACGGAATTAAAACGACAATATTTTCCCCTAACAGTTATCCAACCCAATAATTTCATGTATTTTCCCAACATATTGTATATTTCCTTCAATAATATTCTTATCTTTTGATCTTGATTGATTGGATTGCTTGAAGTCAACCGTGATGCCATAATTGAAGGATCATCTCTTTACATATACACGTTCTACATGATAATGTTGACCATATGCCCACATTGCTAGATATTTCCTTTCCTGTGAAACATCATTTATTTTAGTTAAAACAAATATAATGACAAATATCAAAATAGTTAATAGTGTCAAAATTGTAAGGAAACAACATTTTGTAAAATTCCAACTGTACCTTTCTTTCACATCCTCTAGACATGTTGATTTCATATTTTGTTATGTTTGAATCTATACCTACATCTTCTATTTGATTTTGAATTTTTTCAGTAACCCATTCTAGTGTGAAATCTTTGCCCCATTCCCCTTGCAGATCACTATGAAATGGGGTATTGCTTGGGTTCGATCTCTTAAATTGTCTCCTTTCTTCTGACACTTCTTCTATATTTTTATCATACAAATCAATCCATTTGTTAATAAAGTCCATGTGTTATAGAATGAACTTATAGAGTACAACACTTTAGTCTACACCTATTACATGTCAACATGTTTGTTTCAAACTCCAAAGGCCATTTTGTTAATTTGACAAATAAATTACAGAGTAAATTAATGATTGCAATAAAAAAAACCACAATGATAATGAGTTTACTTACTAATTTATACTTGAACACCATTAGATTATGGTTTTTCTCCATCAATAATATCTGATGCTCATTATTCATCTCAAAAGTGTGGCCCATCTTTGAAATCCTTACCAAGGAATTCACATAGGAATAAAAATACTTCATTCAATACATACCCTTCAGCCATGCAACCCTATGGATGTGCCTTTTGTCCGACATATATTTTTAGAGTTTTCATATACCTCTCAAAGAAAAAAATCCACCTCATTGATACGACACCCTCCAATTCAATGTCTTCAACTAGGTGTATAAGTAAATGGACTTGTAGGGAGCTCCTTCTCAAATAGACATACAATTTATGCAATTTCCTTCTTCCATTTTGGAACTTCACATTTGTGGATCTCCTTGGATGTCACCCACCTAATATAATAATAGTAAATTAGTATGAACTTTTAGGAAAAAATTAAAACGAAACACAATATTTCTATGTCTCTCACACATGAACATTCCATACCACATACCTTGAAAATGTTGACAATTGACTTATGGAATTCATCAAGTCAACGATAAGACATGAATACCCCCTAATTTCCAATGGCATGATATGCTGTCAAACACATTTATGAAATATCATTAGTTATTTTTGTCACACAATAGAATATCATAATATATTTAGTACCTAATCAATTTTATAAATAAAAGTTAAATGATGATATATAATACCTTCATAAAATTATGAAAATCATGTGTTTTAAATCCTGTGATATGTCCATCAACTATAAAAGCTTTAACCAATGATGACCCATAGATAGTAGTGTTGAACAACTGAGAGGGGGGGCGAGTCAATTGTCACCGTGCTTAAACAATTATGATTCTTTTAAAATATTTACAAGGCACTCAATGATGATAACAATAATGTAGGAAAATGAACAATGACACATTCAACATCAGTCACATATATGAGAAACAAAGAGATAGATATTTCCCAAGGAAACCCATACAGGGTAAAACCTCTTCTTCTTTATATGATAAGTATTATTTACATTCTTTACATTATAATACATTTGAGAACCAACTCATTGTGAGGCTACAACCTCTGTTTTGCAAGCTACAACTTGCTGAGAGCACCAACTCTCTGTTTTTCTCTAGCACCCACTAGAAGGAAGCACCAACTCCCTGGTTTCTCTAGCACCAACTAGAAGGAAGCACCAACTCCATGGTCTATCTAGCACCAACTAGAAGGAAGCACCAACTCCCTGTGTTCAAGCCCCCACTTGAACCTCCGAGGACACCAGTCCTCCCTAGCACCTCCCAACCTCCCTGGTTTCTGAATATGAAATACTAAAACCTATTACAGTGATATAGTGTTCAATAACAACTTACCAGTCTCATCACTGTTCTGCAGATTTTTCTACTTAGACTTCCTTGCTGTCTTCCAGCATGCATCCACTGCCCATTCTATTCTTCTGCTTTTATGCTCTGTGCGCCATGTCCATTCATTGCACAATTCTTCTTCTGTTCTTTTTAGCTGCTGCACTCTGATCCTTCTTCATACATGAATCACCTTCAACAACATCCACAAAACTCCCCACCACAACAACAACCCCATCTCCTCTCTGTACTGTGCATTTATAGCTTTTGTGCACCTTGTGCATGCAATGCGTGCAATTCCTCTGCATACTCACATTGCGCCGATATCCTCCACAACTCAAGTGCTCTGTCTGATCATCATCGTGACTCTTCAGCTTCTCTGAACGTTTTTCCACTTGTTCAACATCACTGTATGTTATGCAGAGATTCCTCAGCCTCTCTGGAAGTTGAGACTCTTCATCTTCTCTGTGACAGCCGATCTCACCTTCTCTATTCCAGTTACAAGATTCAATGCTTATCCAGCTGTCAATTTCCTCCACGAGCATCTTCATCCCTCTTGAAGATTCCCAGAGACTCTTCATCTCCTCTGTCAATCACCCTGATGTGTCTTCGAGTCCTCTGGAAGAAACCATCAGTGGTTTCTGGCAGTTACACTGTGACGTGCAATGGTAGCCCTCTGATTATGCTCAGATTCACCTACATCATTGGATTAAATCTAAAGGGTTCTTGTGTTATTTACCCATTTCGCACTTTTGCAGTTCGGAGATTCTGCAATGAGACTTCTTGAGTCTCCATGTCGCGAGTTCCGAAACTCCAAAATGAAGTTTTTCTGCACTGGCTCCTTCCTTTATATGACCATGAATATGACCAAGCGCTTATACATAAAGCACTTTCGCGATTTCGCATTTCATGAGTCTGGAGATGAGTCATCTCGACTCTCTAAGTCACGATCCCGAAACGCCAAAAAAGAGCTTTTCTGTAGGTACTCTTGTCTTCAGCTCTTCGACGGTGTGACCACCGGCTAAGACCACGTGCTTATGCATAAAGTACTTTCACAATTTCGCATTTTGTGAATATAGAGATGAGGCATATCGACTCTCCAAGTCGCGATCCATGAAACCACAAAATGGAGCTTCTTAGAACTGACTTCTTCCCTTCTCGTGACCACCGGCGGTGACCATAGGCTGTGCCAAAAAGGTGCTTCACCAGTTTATAAACTTCATCTGATCGACGATTGAAATATCCATAGATCCGACGGTCCAGATATTATCGTGATCTCGCATCTCACGAGTTTGGAGGTTATGTTTCCTGCCTCTCCAAGTCACGATAGGCGAAGCTTCAAGATGGAGCTGGATCAACAGTCCAGAACAAAACTTTGATCCGACAATTTTTATTAAATCATGATTTCGCATCTCGTGAGTTTGATAGTTATGTTTCTTGCCTCTCCATGTCCCGAGTCGCGAAACTCTGAAATGGAGTCTCGAATCAACAATCCCAATAAAAACTTGATCTGACGGTCATCGGGAATTGTAAATGGGATCCAGCGATCAGAAATGCTGCTTCTCCTCCTGAGATTACTTTGTTTCGCTTACTCTGATCTTTCCATCGCTTCTGAGCTTAATCGAATCTTCTCTGCAGCGTCTTCTCATAATGCCCACCTTCATTGTTGTACTTTCCATCAATGACAAGCATTCACTGTTTGTTAAATATTTTCCAACAAGTAGGTGTCCTTATTGAATGTATGACATTTTTTAGTTGGTCTGGCTCTTTCTTTTTCAAAATCCATGGAGCGTATGCATATGTTTCATTTTCTCTGTTTGGTCAAAAATGTTTTCTATCTAATTTGGTACGTGAAAGAGAAATATCTCTCCTTGAAGACACAATTTCCTTCTCTTTTCCTGATATATGTCGAAATATTGAATCTAGTACATTTTTGAAGATGTGCATAGTNCCACTTGAACCTCTGAGGACACCAATCCTCCCTAGCACCTCCCAACCTCCCTGGTTTCTGAATATGAAATACTAAAACCTATTACAGTGATATAGTGTTCAATAACAACTTACCAGTCTCATCACTATTCTGCAGATTTTGCTACTTAGACTTCCTTGCTGTCTTCCAGCATGCATCCACTGCCCATTCTATTCTTCTGCTTTTATGCTCTGTGCACCATGTCCATTCACTACACAGTTCTTCTTCTATTCTTTTTAGCTGCTACACTCTGATCCTTCTTCATACATGAATCACCTTCAACAACATCCACAAAACTCCCCACCACAACAACAACCCCATCTCCTCTCTGTACTTTGCATTTATAGCTTTTGTGCACCTTGTGCATGCAATGCGTGCAATTCCTCTACATACTCACACTGCGCCGATATCCTCCACAACTCAAGTGCTCTGTCTGATCATCATCATGACTCTTCAGCTTCTCTGAACATTTTTCCACTTGTTCAACATCACTGTATGTTATGCAGAGATTCCTCAGCCTCTCTGGCAGTTGAGACTCTTCATCTTCTCTGTGACAGCCGATCTCACCTTCTCTATTCCAGTTACAAGCTTCAATGCTTATCCAGCTGTCAATTGCCTCCACGAGCATCTTCATCCCTCTTGAAGATTCCCAGAGACTCTTCATCTCCTCTGTCAATCACCCTGATGTGTCTTCAAGTCCTCTAGAAGAAACCATCAGTGGTTTCTGGCAGTTACACTGTGACGTGCAACAGTAGCCCTCTGATTATGCTCAGATTCACCTACATCATTGGATTAAATCTAAAGGGCTCTTGTGTTATTTACCCATTTCGCACTTTTGCAGTTCGGAGATTCTGCAATGAGACTTCTTGAGTCTCCATGTCGCGAGTTCCGAAACTCCAAAACGAAGTTTTTCTGCACTGGCTCCTTCCTTTATATGACCATGGATATGACCAAGTGCTTATACATAAAGCACTTTCCCGATTTCGCATTTCATGAGTCTGAAGATGAGTCATCTCGACTCTCTAAGTCACGATCCCGAAACACCAAAAAAGAGCTTATCTGTACGTACTCTTCTCTTCAGCTCTTCGACGGTGTGACCACCGGTTAAGACCACGTGCTTATGCATAAAGTGCTTTCACGATTTCGCATTTTGTGAATATAGAGATGAGGCATCTCGACTCTCCAAGTCGCGATCCATGAAACCACGAAATGGAGCTTCTTAGAACTGACTTCTTCCCTTCTCGTGACCACCGACGGTGACCATAGGCTGTGCCAAAAAGGTGCTTCACCAGTTTATAAACTTCATCTGATCGACGATTGAAATCTCCATAGATCCGACGGTCCATATCTTATCGTGATCTCGCATCTCACGAGTTTGGAGGTTATGTTTCCTGCCTCTCCAAGTCACGATAGGCGAAGCTTCAAGATGGAGCTGGATCAACGGTCCAGAACAAAACTTTGATCCGACGATTTTTATTAAATCATGATTTCGCATCTCGTGATTTTGATAGTTATGTTTCTTGCCTCTCCATGTCCCGAGTCGCGAAACTCTGAAATGGAGTCTCGAATCAACAATCCCAATAAACACTTGATCTGACGGTCATCGGGAATTGTAAATGGGATCCAGTGATCAGAAATGCTGCTTCTCCTCCTGAGCTTACTTTGTTTCGCTTCTTCTGATCTTTCCATCGCTTCTGAGCTTAATCGAATCTTCTCTGCAGCGTCTTCTCATAATGCCCACCTTCATTGTTGTACTTTCCATCAATGACAAGCATTCACTGTTTGTTAAATATTTGCCAAGAAGTAGGTGTCCTTATTGAACGTATGACATTTTTTAGTTGGTCTGGCTCTTTCTTTTTCAAAATCCACGGAGCGTATGCATATGTTTCATTTTCTCTGTTTGGTCAAAAATGTTTTCTATCTAATTTGGTACGTGAAAGAGAAATATCTCTCCTCGAAGACACAATTTCCTTCTCTTTTCCTGATATATGTCGAAATATTGAATCTAGTACATTTTTGAAGATGTGCATAGTATCTAATAGGTGATATATTAATACATCCTTCTAGTAAGGGAGATCATAAAATATGGATTTCCTTTTCATCCTTTCTGGCATCTTAGTTACAACTTGTTTTGGTTCTTCAATAGAATCACCCCCTTCCAAAAAATCATGCAAAGATTTCAATTCAACATATTCATACTTATTAAACCAATCAACTGGACCCATATGAGGGCCTCTATTTTCAAATTTTCCATCAAATTGATTCTTACGATGGTTTCTAAACCTATGATTTGGTGGTAGAAAAACCATGTTGTTTGCATACCATGTAGTTTGCATAAATAAGTTTATGTAGATATTTAGAATACCTCCCTTGAAATTGTTCTACACATCTTGGACATGAAAATATCCCATTTGTTTGAATCCATGCAATTCAATAAGTAAGGTTAATAACATTGAAATAATAGTATAAAATTAAGTATGAAAGTTGGGATGAAAATAAATTATTAGTGTAAATATGTAATTTTTTTTATCTTACCGAAACAAACACCAAGTCCTGGGAAATCATGAATAGTCCAACATAGCACACCATACAACATGAAGGACCTATTCGATGGAGGACGTGATATGTCATACATTCTTATGCCTTTCCATAGTAGTTTCATCTCATCAATAAAAGGCGCAAGATAAAAATCCTTGTTTTTAACTTGATGTTTTCCTAGAACAATGAGAGTCAGCACAAGGTTCTCCTTTCTAACACTCATCGATGAGGGAATATTGTATACTATCAATATGACTGGACAAACACTATAATTTGATCTCATGACAGAGAATGAACACACTCCATCAATTGCAAGACCAAACTTGATACTATGGGGTCCATCTTTGAATTATCTTGGTCATTTTTCCTTTATGTGTTTCAATTCTTTGGAGTCGGATGGGATTCACATGAATCCATCTTTAATCCTATTATTTTTGTTATCACATGAAGTTTTCATGGGTCTTTTTCATTTTTTGCAGGCCGACCAATTCCTTTGTTTGCACAAGGAAAAACCATGAGAGAAGATGCAACATTCAGAGCAGTCCATTTCAAAGCTTGAAATACAAGCATGCATACATGCTCGTTTTTCAGCGGTGGAGATCCCATGTACAGTTCAGATCAATGAATCTCGACCAGCTAGAGTTTTAAAGTCACACAAGGATTAAAGACTAGACAGAAGCCCCGAAGTTAACGAGAGGATGTCACGTCAATCGAGAGAAAGTGACTTCGAGATATTTCCACCCAAGCATCTTGAAGTCATGAAGAGATGAAGTCTCAAAGTAATGTCTGGCTAACACATCACTTCGGGCCCTACCAAATCCACATGTGTTTTTCATCTCAACACATGCCACTCATCCATCGGTGGATGTGACCTCATATAGCTTCAGGCCGTTACATCACTACGGGCCCATACCACTTTGAGAGTTTTTCATACTTCACAATCCAAAACTCCCAAAGCCCAAAATGACAAAGTGTCGAAGACACTTGGCACTCATCCGTTAGGACTAGTGGCACTCATCTGTGAAGACAAGTGGCTTCCATATGAATTGACATGTGGCACTCATTCTAGGTCATTTGACTGCATCATTCACCCATTTTCACGTGACACATGTCGCCCTTCTTTCCATGACATGTTAGCACAATGATGCTAGGCCACCACGTTAGATTCGGGAGATCTTCCTTCGGTAGATATTCCTGCTCAACATTCAAATATCCCAAGTGCCAAGGTTGGCTCCATCTCTAAACATGGTTAAAATGATTTTGGAGTTAGTAGATGGATAAATTTTAGCTGGGGCGCTAAAATAACAGGGTTTCCCAGATCGCGGATTTTCATCAGATCAATGGCCACGCTTCATTTTGGGGATGCAACATACTCGAATGATAAAATTCTTGAGTGATCTCGAAATCAAAACTATGGTATGGTGAAAGGGCTACGTGGAGGAAGGTGGTGAATTGTGGGCTCAAAAGTGGTGTGGATCCAAACCTCCTTTGATGGCCCTACAATCACGTGCTTATTTAGCGTCAAATTAGAGAGCAACATGTAGCAACCCCCTAGGCGTTGAGCCTCGTCCCGATATCGAGGAGAAATCATTTAATGAAAGAAGGATTTGGTAGTTGAAACCTCGACTCACTCCATAAATAGAAAGCATGGAGGGTCTGGCCGTGGAGACAAAAGACTGTAAGCTCGAGGTACCATGAGGGGAAATTTTCCTATAGGCCCATGTTGATCCTAGTTTTCTTCTGACAGAACAAACAAGACAGCTGAAGGACCTTCCGAGAGGGGAGAAAAGAGGTGCAAATTGGATACATGCAAGTGCAGATAATGAGGAGACACAAATGGAAAATCCTTGGACATGATGGCCATCTCGCATTCCTAGCGGTTGTCCACTGTTTTGGGTATAAATACACCAATTGAAGAATATGTTAATGTCGATGGTGGAGAAGAGGTCCCTATTTTTTAATAGTTTTATAGCAGAGTTGTTCTCTGGTTATGTATGAGACCTAAGACTTTCTCATTTATATAAGTCAGTTTATTTCGTTATCTTGTTTCCGCTTGTGATGANTTCAGCGGTGGAGATCCCATGTACAGTTCAGATCAATGAATCTCGACCAGCTAGAGTTTTAAAGTCACACAAGGATTAAAGACTAGACAGAAGCCCCGAAGTTAACGAGAGGATGCCACGTCAATCGAGAGAAAGTGACTTCGAGATATTTCCACCCAAGCATCTTGAAGTCATGAAGAGATGAAGTCTCGAAGTAATGTCTGGCTAACACGTCACTTCAGGCCCTACCAAATCCACATGTGTTTTTCATCTCAACACATGACACTCATCCATCGATGGATGTGACCTCATATAGCTTCAGGCCGTTACATCACTACGGGCCCATACCACTTTGAGAGTTTTTCATACTTCACAATCCAAAACTCCCAAAGCCCAAAATGATAAAGTGTCGAAGACACTTGGCACTCATCCGTTAGGACTAGTGGCACTCATCTGTGAAGACAAGTGGCTTCCATATGAATTGACATGTGGCACTCATTCTTGGTCATTTGACTGCATCATTCACCCATTTTCACGTGACACATGTCGCCCTTCTTTCCATGACATGTTAGCACAATGATGCTAGGCTACCACGTTAGATTCGGGAGATCGTCATTCGGTAGATATTCCTGCTAAACATTCAAATCTCCCAAGTGCCAAAATTGGCTCCATCTCTAAACATGGTTAAAATGATTTTGGAGTTAGTAGATGGATAAATTTTAGCTGGGGCGCTAAAATAACAGGGTTTCCCAGATCGCGGATTTTCATCAGATCAATGGCCACGCTTCATTTTGGGGATGCAACATACTCGAATGATAAAATTCTTGAGTGATCTCGAAATCAAAACTATGGTATGGTGAAAGGGCTACGTGGAGGAAGGTGGTGAATTGTGGGCTCAAAAGTGGTGTGGATCCAAACCTCCTTTGATGGCCCTACAATCACGTGCTTATTTAGCGTCAAATTAGAGAGCAACATGTAGCAACCCCCTAGGCGTTGAGCCTCGTCCCGATATCGAGGAGAAATCATTTAATGAAAGAAGGATTTGGTAGTTGAAACCTCGACTCACTCCATAAATAGAAAGCATGGAGGGTCTGGCCGTGGAGACAAAAGACTGTAAGCTCGAGGTACCATGAGGGGAAATTTTCCTATAGGCCCATGTTGATCCTAGTTTTCTTCTGACAGAACAAACAAGACAGCTGAAGGACCTTCCGAGAGGGGAGAAAAGAGGTGCAAATTGGATACATGCAAGTGCAGATAATGAGGAGACACAAATGGAAAATCCTTGGACATGATGGCCATCTCGCATTCCTAGCGGTTGTCCACTGTTTTGGGTATAAATACACCAATTGAAGAATATGTTAATGTCGATGGTGGAGAAGAGGTCCCTATTTTTTAATAGTTTTATAGCAGAGTTGTTCTCTGGTTATGTATGAGACCTAAGACTTTCTCATTTATATAAGTCAGTTTATTTCGTTATCTTGTTTCCGCTTGTGATGAAATACTCGTGCATGGATGATCTAGACAAGATGTTGTGGTTGTATTGTAATGAAGGTTTGATTATAATGCTTCTATGATATGTTTTAGTATTTTAAACTTAAGTTCAAGAGTGTTCTTGCGCCTGAATTTCTCTTCACCAAGCTGCTTGAAGGCCGGATGCTTATGGTAGACTTGACCACTTCCCTCACTAAGTCTTCCTTAGTCTCACTTTTAGCCTTAAAACATTGAATGAAGTTAATGAGAACCTCATTTTCTTATGCATTGCTAGCCCATTTTTCTATGTTAGAACATTCTTATGCTGAGCTTTGTCCATTTTACCTCCAATCATAAACCTTCCCCAACAAAAAATTTTGATGGGTACTGGGCTTATCCTCTTGCAATCTGAGGGTGACTCTCAGTGCTAACATTCTTGGTGCCATTTCCTGGGAACGCATTGAAGAAATTTCCTTGGAATTGAACGAAAAAACAATATTGATTCTGAAGGTGCATTAGAATTCAGTACCTTGAATATTACATCTTGCACCTGGTGACTCCACTGTTTCAGTTGTGGCTCCCAAAGGAAGACACATGAGGTCTACTCCACATCTACCTCTGGCAACACTTGAAGATGACCTAGAGAATATTATCAATAAAGGAAAGACTTCTCAAGAAGGATTTTCAGCTTTTGTACCAGGTACTTCTGGTCATTTACATGATTCTTCTTTTAAAACTACAGTAGATATATCCTATTCTCCACTCCTACCATCTGTTGATGTTTCTAGAAGTTTGGAATTTGAAAGCTTTCTTGTTGAATTTTCTCCTTTTAGTCCTCATTTGGAAGAATAAAGTCTAAAAACCCCTGTTTCTCCTGATATTGTAGGTGGTTTAGACCAAGGATCTTAGAATATTTTCCCACTTTGGGTTTTCCTAGTCCTCCTCCTCCCTTGGACCCTATACCATCCCCCTCCAACAATCAACTTCTTCCCCTCATTCCTAAAACCACAACTGCAGTTGTACCTGTCCAAACTCCATCTCCCCCTTGTTCTCCTACAGTTCACATCCCAATGGCAGGTGCTAAGCTTCCTAGAAATAGGATGGATGCCATAGTGGCTGCTAGATATGCCCCTCTTGTTTTACCTCAACCTATGAATGCTCTCCCAGTTAGAGACTACCTTAAGTACATGCCCATGTTCATAGGGGAGGAAGACATAACTACTGAAGAACGCCTTTCAACTTTTTATAGTTATGCAGATAACCTTAACATTGAAAATGAAGATATGTGGATGGGAGTATTTGTACAGAGCCTTGATGGCGAGGCTAGGAAATGGTTTAGGATCTTGAATCCTGGATCTATTGCTAGGATTGAAGCTCTTGATGATTCATTCTTGAGGCATTGGGGGGATAATTTTTTTTTTCTTTATTACATTATAGAATTTGGGTCACTTAAGAGGAAAGAGGGGGAATCTGTTTTAGATTTCTCAAAAAGATTTAATAAAATGTATAATAAGATTCCCACTGAAACAAATCCTACAGAAACCTTTGCCAAGATTACTTATGCCAGTGATTTTGACCCTGAGTTTTGCCTCTTGTTGAGAGAAATAAGAGCTACCTCTTTATCTCATATGCAAGATGCAACCCTTGAAGTAGAGTCTAATATATTGGTATCTAACAAACTTAGGAGTAAATATGATAGAGATAGAAGAAAGGGTAGGGTTGAAGCCTCAACCTCTGATTCCTCTATTGCCCACCCTCAAGTGGATGAATTAACAAAATTAGTAAAATCACTTTCTGCAAAAATGGAGAAGTTGAAACTTGAAGGAAAGAAAAGCTATAGGAACACCCAAAATGTTGATAATAGGGGTAATTTCAAAAGACCCAATAATGCCCCTCAGATCCTCCAAAGAGATCACAAAAATAGGGATAGGGATGATAAAAAAATCCAATCCCCTCTCTGAAATAACCTTGTTACTGAT
Organism: Picea glauca; assembly: GCA_000966675.3. Classification (NCBI taxonomy): domain Eukaryota; kingdom Viridiplantae; phylum Streptophyta; class Pinopsida; order Pinales; family Pinaceae; genus Picea; species Picea glauca. The sequence continues at coordinate 91,144 of JZKD02S1737295.1, read as the reverse complement.
GAAGAAGGAGAGGAGGAAGAAGTTGATCCTGAAATCTACTGTCTTGGTGACATTTCTTCATCTTCTCATTCAACCCAATACACATATGAAGAGTCTCTCATGGATATCCAAATAAACGAATTAAGAAAAGGAGAAAGGACTAGTGGAAATCCAAATAGATACAACCTAAGGTAAAAGAAGAAAGAGGGGAAGCATGAAATTTCTGATCAACCTACTAGAGCATAGAATCCTGCTAAGAGTGTGGCATCTAGAAACACAGAAAAAGAGGCACAAAACCCCCAGGAAGTGGTTAAGAGCCCTACCCCAGAAGTTAAGGATATTCTGAAGCCTCCCTCCTCTTTTATCTTTGAGAACGAGATTAAAAAAATTAAAATCATTGTACCTTTTTTGGAGCTAATTAATAATGAGAAGTTCAAAAGGTACCTTTCCAAAATGCTGCAGCTTGAAAATTCCTCTAATTCCACAGATTTAGTCAACCTTCAAGATGAAAAACCAATTTTCATCCTGGGAGCTTTGGTAGAGGATAGAGATGAATCGTAGCCCCCTTTCTACACATTATTAAACATTCATGATAAAGTGATGCACGACTGCTTGATGGAATCAGGGGCATCTCATAACCTCATGCCTAAAACTTTCATGGATGAGCTTGGGTTGGAAGTTACAAAAACCTACCATGACCTATACTCATTTGATTCCAGGAAGGTGAAGTTTCTTGGGGTTATTAAAGACCTGGTTGTTTCCTTGTTCCAATTGCCAATGAAAAGTGTGGTCATGGATATTGTGGTGGTTGATGTCCCCCCTAAGTTTGGGATGCTCTTGTTAAGATCTTGGATCAAAATACTAGGGGGGAATTTGTATATGGACATTTCATATGCCACCATTCCTATGTTTGGAGGAGAACATAGAAGGCGTTATAGGGAGGCACAATTAGCCTACATCATCAATGATGAAGAAAATCCTACCAACCACCCTATTTTTTCACTTGATATTGATTTAGGATCTAGTATGTTATATCTCACCGATGATCCTCAACCACTTGTTGAAATCTGAAATCATTCCATCACCTCTTGTGAATATCCTCCTCCTAATACCTTTGTTTGGAAGATGTTTTTTGATGGGACCTCTTCTAAGGAGGGTGTTGGTGCTAGGGTTGTATTTATTTCTCCTAACCAAGAGACCATATCTTTGTCCTTCAATCTTGATATTGAAACTACAAACAATGTGGGAGAATATGAGACTCTTGTTTTGGGTTTGAGGGCTACTAAAGACATGAGGATTGAAGAGCTAGTAGTGTTTGGAGATGCTGAATTAATTATTCATCAAGTTAAAAAATTGTATCAAGCTAAACACCCTAGGTTAAGGACTTATCGAAATGAAGTTTGGGATCTTGTTGATAGTTTCTTCTTAGCTTTTATTATCTCATTTGTTCCAAGAGAGGAGAACACTACGGTAGATTCCTTGGCTGTTTCAACAAGTAATTTAAGAATTCCTTTTCCCTCTAAACTCAAGTATGGTGTGGAAGTGAAGTATAGACCCTCTATACCTGACAATGTCAAACATTTGAAGGTTTTTGAGGATGATCTTGAGATAAAAATATTTCTTGAGACTGTGGATGAGTTTTCTTCCTTACATAGTGATCAATATCATGATGTTTAAAAAGGCCCTCATACTGACATTTTTTTGAATAAAATTGTTGACCATCATATTGTTCAGTTGCCTAGTAACCATATTCCAAAAGGACTAGTCCCCTTGGAGAGATTGTTTGATAGAAATGATGTTACTGTAAAGGTTAAAGGTTTATCTGAAAATGCTGAGGTGACTAAATGCAATTTAGGTACAGAGGAGGTTCCAAAGTATGTTAATTTTTCTAGCAACTTGTCAAAGGAACAAAGGGCTGAGTATGTTAATATTTTAAAGGAGTTTTCTGATGTGTTTTCCTGGAAATATGAATACTTAAGGACATATGAAACATACATCATTGAACATAATATCCATTTGAAATAGGAGACCAAGCATTTTAGGAATAATCTTAGATAGATAAATCCCATGTTGCTTCCTATCATGGAAAAATAAGTGAAGAAATTGTTAGATGCCAAAATCATCATTCCTTTGAGATACTTTGAGTGGGTGGCTAACTTGGTCCTTGTAAGGAAGAAAAATGGGGAAATTAGACTATGTGTTGATTTCAAAAATTTGAACAGAAGATCCAAGAAATATAATTATCCCTTGCCAAATATGGAGCAAATTTTGCAGAGAGTCGCTGGTTCATCTAGGATGTCTATGATTGATGGATTTTCTAGCTACAATCAGATCTCTGTCTTGCCTGAAGATAGAGAGAAGACAACCTTTATTACTCCTTGGGGCACATTAATGTATTCTAAAATTCCCTTTGGGTTGATAAATGCATGAGCGACCTTTCAACGAGCAATGGACATTGATTTCATTGGGGAGAAGGACAAGCTTGTAGTCATCTATCTACATGACATTACAATGTTCACAAAATCTGATGAAGAGCATTATCATCATTTGAAAAAGGTTTTCCTGAAGTGCAGAAAGTTTGGTCTCTCTCTCAATCCTAATAAGTTTTTGTTTTCTATGAAGGAAGGTGTTATAACCCTGTAATTTATAGGATCAAATGTTGATCGTAATTTTGTTCCTTTAGTGTTTTTGACTTGCAGATATTGCTGCATTCTACAAAAGAAAAAAGAAAAGAAAAAAGAAAAGAAAAGAAAAGAAAAGAAATGAGAAAAACAAAAAGAGGGCATAAAATAAAAAGGATAAATCCCCATGAATTGATAATGACTTGATCCATACAGTTTAAACATGGCCAAGTCTTTTAAATTTAAGTATTTAGGATTAATGAATAAGCTTGGCTATACTGTCTAATCTTAGCCAAGTAAATTAGGATTAGTGAATAAATTTGGCCAAACAGTCTAATCTTGGTCAAATAACCCCAGGGTAGAGTATTTTCTTAGCCCAACAGTTTAAGATTTGCTAAAGGTGAAAAGGAGTAGGTTAGGACATAGGTTAGTTAGTTTCTCTTCAATAAAATGTGTAAGATGATCAATGAAAACTGTAAAATTTTGATGGTGAAATGTTTTTTCTAACCCCATGGTGACAAAAGAAAGGGGGGTAGTATGAAAAACCCATAAAAAAAGGTCATTAATCCTAAGTGTGGCCTCATATATTAAAATGCACCCCAAAGATTAAAGATCNTGATGCTAGGCCACCACGTTAGATTCGGGAGATCTTCCTTCGGTAGATATTCCTGCTCAACATTCAAATATCCCAAGTGCCAAGGTTGGCTCCATCTCTAAACATGGTTAAAATGCTTTTGGAGTTAGTAGATGGATAAATTTTAGCTGGGGCGCTAAAATAACCGGGTTTCCCAGATCGCGGATTTTCATCAGATCAATGGCCACGCTTCATTTTGGGTATGCAACATACTCGAATGATAAAATTCTTGAGTGATCTCGAAATCAAAACAATGTTATGGTGAAAGGGCTACATGGAGGAAGGTGGTGAATTGTGGGCTCAAAAGTGGTGTGGATCCAAACCTCCTTTGATGGCCCTACAATCACGTGCTTATTTAGAGTCAAATTCGAGAGCAACATGTAGCAGCCCCCTAGGCATTGAGCCTCGTCCCGATATCGAGGAGAAATCATTTAATGAAAGAAGGATTTGGTATTTGAAACCTCGACTCACTCCATAAATAGAAAGCATGGAGGGTCTGGCCGTGGAGACAAAAGACTGTAAGCCCGAGGTACCATGAGGGGAAAATTTCCTATAGGCCCATGTTGATCCTAGTTTTCTTCTGACAGAACAAACAAGACAGCTGAAGGACCTTTCGGGAGGGGAGAAAAGAGGTGCAAATTGGATACATGCAAGTGCAGATAATGAGGAGACACAAATGGAAAATCCTTGGACATGATGGCCATCTCGCATTCCTAGCGGTTGTCCATTGTTTTGGGTATAAATACACCAGTTGAAGAATATGTTAATGTCGATGGTGGAGAAGAGCTCCCTATTTTTTAATAGTTTTATAGCAGAGTTGTTCTCTGGTTATGTATGAGACCTAAGACTTTCTCATTTATATAAGTCAGTTTATTTCGTTATCTTGTTTCCGCTTGTGATGAAATACTCGTGCATGGATGATCTAGACAAGATGTTGTGGTTGTATTGTAATGAAGGTTTGATTATAATGCTTCTATGATATGTTTTAGTATTTTAAACTTAAGTTCAAGAGTGTTCTTGCGCCTGAATTTCTCTTCACCAAGCTGCTTGAAGGCCGGATGCTTATGGTAGACTTGACCACTTCCCTCACTAAGTCTTCCTTAGTCTCACTTTTAGCCTTAAAACATTGAATGAAGTTAATGAGAACCTCATTTTCTTATGCATTGCTAGCCCATTTTTCTATGTTAGAACATTCTTATGCTGAGCTTTGTCCATTTTACCTCCAATCATAAACCTTCCCCAACAAAAAATTTTGATGGGTACTGGGCTTATCCTCTTGCAATCTGAGGGTGACTCTCAGTGCTAACATTCTTGGTGCCATTTCCTGGGAACGCATTGAAGAAATTTCCTTGGAATTGAACGAAAAAACAATATTGATTCTGAAGGTGCATTAGAATTCAGTACCTTGAATATTACATCTTGCACCTGGTGACTCCACTGTTTCAGTTGTGGCTCCCAAAGGAAGACACATGAGGTCTACTCCACATCTACCTCTGGCAACACTTGAAGATGACCTAGAGAATATTATCAATAAAGGAAAGACTTCTCAAGAAGGATTTTCAGCTTTTGTACCAGGTACTTCTGGTCATTTACATGATTCTTCTTTTAAAACTACAGTAGATATATCCTATTCTCCACTCCTACCATCTGTTGATGTTTCTAGAAGTTTGGAATTTGAAAGCTTTCTTGTTGAATTTTCTCCTTTTAGTCCTCATTTGGAAGAATAAAGTCTAAAAACCCCTGTTTCTCCTGATATTGTAGGTGGTTTAGACCAAGGATCTTAGAATATTTTCCCACTTTGGGTTTTCCTAGTCCTCCTCCTCCCTTGGACCCTATACCATCCCCCTCCAACAATCAACTTCTTCCCCTCATTCCTAAAACCACAACTGCAGTTGTACCTGTCCAAACTCCATCTCCCCCTTGTTCTCCTACAGTTCACATCCCAATGGCAGGTGCTAAGCTTCCTAGAAATAGGATGGATGCCATAGTGGCTGCTAGATATGCCCCTCTTGTTTTACCTCAACCTATGAATGCTCTCCCAGTTAGAGACTACCTTAAGTACATGCCCATGTTCATAGGGGAGGAAGACATAACTACTGAAGAACGCCTTTCAACTTTTTATAGTTATGCAGATAACCTTAACATTGAAAATGAAGATATGTGGATGGGAGTATTTGTACAGAGCCTTGATGGCGAGGCTAGGAAATGGTTTAGGATCTTGAATCCTGGATCTATTGCTAGGATTGAAGCTCTTGATGATTCATTCTTGAGGCATTGGGGGGATAATTTTTTTTTTCTTTATTACATTATAGAATTTGGGTCACTTAAGAGGAAAGAGGGGGAATCTGTTTTAGATTTCTCAAAAAGATTTAATAAAATGTATAATAAGATTCCCACTGAAACAAATCCTACAGAAACCTTTGCCAAGATTACTTATGCCAGTGATTTTGACCCTGAGTTTTGCCTCTTGTTGAGAGAAATAAGAGCTACCTCTTTATCTCATATGCAAGATGCAACCCTTGAAGTAGAGTCTAATATATTGGTATCTAACAAACTTAGGAGTAAATATGATAGAGATAGAAGAAAGGGTAGGGTTGAAGCCTCAACCTCTGATTCCTCTATTGCCCACCCTCAAGTGGATGAATTAACAAAATTAGTAAAATCACTTTCTGCAAAAATGGAGAAGTTGAAACTTGAAGGAAAGAAAAGCTATAGGAACACCCAAAATGTTGATAATAGGGGTAATTTCAAAAGACCCAATAATGCCCCTCAGATCCTCCAAAGAGATCACAAAAATAGGGATAGGGATGATAAAAAAATCCAATCCCCTCTCTGAAATAACCTTGTTACTGATGAAGAAGGAGAGGAGGAAGAAGTTGATCCTGAAATCTACTGTCTTGGTGACATTTCTTCATCTTCTCATTCAACCCAATACACATATGAAGAGTCTCTCATGGATATCCAAATAAACGAATTAAGAAAAGGAGAAAGGACTAGTGGAAATCCAAATAGATACAACCTAAGGTAAAAGAAGAAAGAGGGGAAGCATGAAATTTCTGATCAACCTACTAGAGCATAGAATCCTGCTAAGAGTGTGGCATCTAGAAACACAGAAAAAGAGGCACAAAACCCCCAGGAAGTGGTTAAGAGCCCTACCCCAGAAGTTAAGGATATTCTGAAGCCTCCCTCCTCTTTTATCTTTGAGAACGAGATTAAAAAAATTAAAATCATTGTACCTTTTTTGGAGCTAATTAATAATGAGAAGTTCAAAAGGTACCTTTCCAAAATGCTGCAGCTTGAAAATTCCTCTAATTCCACAGATTTAGTCAACCTTCAAGATGAAAAACCAATTTTCATCCTGGGAGCTTTGGTAGAGGATAGAGATGAATCGTAGCCCCCTTTCTACACATTATTAAACATTCATGATAAAGTGATGCACGACTGCTTGATGGAATCAGGGGCATCTCATAACCTCATGCCTAAAACTTTCATGGATGAGCTTGGGTTGGAAGTTACAAAAACCTACCATGACCTATACTCATTTGATTCCAGGAAGGTGAAGTTTCTTGGGGTTATTAAAGACCTGGTTGTTTCCTTGTTCCAATTGCCAATGAAAAGTGTGGTCATGGATATTGTGGTGGTTGATGTCCCCCCTAAGTTTGGGATGCTCTTGTTAAGATCTTGGATCAAAATACTAGGGGGGAATTTGTATATGGACATTTCATATGCCACCATTCCTATGTTTGGAGGAGAACATAGAAGGCGTTATAGGGAGGCACAATTAGCCTACATCATCAATGATGAAGAAAATCCTACCAACCACCCTATTTTTTCACTTGATATTGATTTAGGATCTAGTATGTTATATCTCACCGATGATCCTCAACCACTTGTTGAAATCTGAAATCATTCCATCACCTCTTGTGAATATCCTCCTCCTAATACCTTTGTTTGGAAGATGTTTTTTGATGGGACCTCTTCTAAGGAGGGTGTTGGTGCTAGGGTTGTATTTATTTCTCCTAACCAAGAGACCATATCTTTGTCCTTCAATCTTGATATTGAAACTACAAACAATGTGGGAGAATATGAGACTCTTGTTTTGGGTTTGAGGGCTACTAAAGACATGAGGATTGAAGAGCTAGTAGTGTTTGGAGATGCTGAATTAATTATTCATCAAGTTAAAAAATTGTATCAAGCTAAACACCCTAGGTTAAGGACTTATCGAAATGAAGTTTGGGATCTTGTTGATAGTTTCTTCTTAGCTTTTATTATCTCATTTGTTCCAAGAGAGGAGAACACTACGGTAGATTCCTTGGCTGTTTCAACAAGTAATTTAAGAATTCCTTTTCCCTCTAAACTCAAGTATGGTGTGGAAGTGAAGTATAGACCCTCTATACCTGACAATGTCAAACATTTGAAGGTTTTTGAGGATGATCTTGAGATAAAAATATTTCTTGAGACTGTGGATGAGTTTTCTTCCTTACATAGTGATCAATATCATGATGTTTAAAAAGGCCCTCATACTGACATTTTTTTGAATAAAATTGTTGACCATCATATTGTTCAGTTGCCTAGTAACCATATTCCAAAAGGACTAGTCCCCTTGGAGAGATTGTTTGATAGAAATGATGTTACTGTAAAGGTTAAAGGTTTATCTGAAAATGCTGAGGTGACTAAATGCAATTTAGGTACAGAGGAGGTTCCAAAGTATGTTAATTTTTCTAGCAACTTGTCAAAGGAACAAAGGGCTGAGTATGTTAATATTTTAAAGGAGTTTTCTGATGTGTTTTCCTGGAAATATGAATACTTAAGGACATATGAAACATACATCATTGAACATAATATCCATTTGAAATAGGAGACCAAGCATTTTAGGAATAATCTTAGATAGATAAATCCCATGTTGCTTCCTATCATGGAAAAATAAGTGAAGAAATTGTTAGATGCCAAAATCATCATTCCTTTGAGATACTTTGAGTGGGTGGCTAACTTGGTCCTTGTAAGGAAGAAAAATGGGGAAATTAGACTATGTGTTGATTTCAAAAATTTGAACAGAAGATCCAAGAAATATAATTATCCCTTGCCAAATATGGAGCAAATTTTGCAGAGAGTCGCTGGTTCATCTAGGATGTCTATGATTGATGGATTTTCTAGCTACAATCAGATCTCTGTCTTGCCTGAAGATAGAGAGAAGACAACCTTTATTACTCCTTGGGGCACATTAATGTATTCTAAAATTCCCTTTGGGTTGATAAATGCATGAGCGACCTTTCAACGAGCAATGGACATTGATTTCATTGGGGAGAAGGACAAGCTTGTAGTCATCTATCTACATGACATTACAATGTTCACAAAATCTGATGAAGAGCATTATCATCATTTGAAAAAGGTTTTCCTGAAGTGCAGAAAGTTTGGTCTCTCTCTCAATCCTAATAAGTTTTTGTTTTCTATGAAGGAAGGTGTTATAACCCTGTAATTTATAGGATCAAATGTTGATCGTAATTTTGTTCCTTTAGTGTTTTTGACTTGCAGATATTGCTGCATTCTACAAAAGAAAAAAGAAAAGAAAAAAGAAAAGAAAAGAAAAGAAAAGAAATGAGAAAAACAAAAAGAGGGCATAAAATAAAAAGGATAAATCCCCATGAATTGATAATGACTTGATCCATACAGTTTAAACATGGCCAAGTCTTTTAAATTTAAGTATTTAGGATTAATGAATAAGCTTGGCTATACTGTCTAATCTTAGCCAAGTAAATTAGGATTAGTGAATAAATTTGGCCAAACAGTCTAATCTTGGTCAAATAACCCCAGGGTAGAGTATTTTCTTAGCCCAACAGTTTAAGATTTGCTAAAGGTGAAAAGGAGTAGGTTAGGACATAGGTTAGTTAGTTTCTCTTCAATAAAATGTGTAAGATGATCAATGAAAACTGTAAAATTTTGATGGTGAAATGTTTTTTCTAACCCCATGGTGACAAAAGAAAGGGGGGTAGTATGAAAAACCCATAAAAAAAGGTCATTAATCCTAAGTGTGGCCTCATATATTAAAATGCACCCCAAAGATTAAAGATCNTTAACCATTTATTAGTGGCCACATACCCGTTGTTCACCTGATCTGTCCGTTTTTTCCCAACAGACACCCCTTCACTAAATTCCAACCCCGTTTTGGCCATTCACATTTCACTCACACTCCCTGCCTATTAGAGACTCATTTTTCTTCACCTCTGCAACATCTCATCTAGCCATAAATTTCACCTACTAACATTTGTTCAGTGTGTAGGTACTAGTGGAAAACAATGGCACCCAAAAGTAAAAAGTTAAACGTAGAGGAAAAACCTTTCCTCCCACCTCTTGTCGATCTCGACCAGATCCCATTAGCAGAAAAAGACTATTTAATCTCAGAAACCAAGTCCGAATTTGACTTTGTTGAGCTACAGTTGTGGTTTAAAGGCACCTTCATCGATCAAAGCGATGAAATTGGGCTTTGGGAGTTAGGTTTCCCCCTGTATCTTTTTCCCCAAGTCCATCATTTTCTCGAATTTGCCCTCAAATGCCAAGCACACTACCTCCCTGATCAGAGAGCCATAGTATCTTCGTATGGAGAAACCTTTTTCCTTATTACACCTAAAGCCATTGATCAGATGATGCAGGTGCTCAGAGTCGAACCCCGTTATCCTCTCACAATTGAAATATTGACCGAAATGTATCAGAACCTGTCTTTTCCCCAACGAGCACAAATCTTTGAGCTATTCTTCCCACAAGATGCCCAATTTCCTAAGAAGAATCCTCCCTATCATTCCTCCATATTTTCCGAAAAGGGAAACCATATCATCTCCACACTATGTTGTTTTCTCGGTTATTTCTCAGATGAATGGGTGGATGAACCTATCCTAGGATTCCTATCCATTTTCTATGTTGAAGAGAAAGTTTCCACCCAGTTTTATTTCAGCGGGTTTTTAGTCGAAAACCTACATGAGAAACTGGCAAATTTCCCTATAGAAGGCATGTTCCGTTATTCTTCAATACTGGCATACATGTTTATGTTCTATCAGGCAGACAAATTTCCCTTTCTCATGTAGAAAATGGGCAAGGACGAAAAAACACAAGTAGTAACTTTATGGACGTTGTTGCTCAGAAGAAACTCCACTGAATTTAGTTTCAAATAGTTCATCAAGTTGTTTTGTCACCCAGTAGTCACCATGCTCAGTGGAAGACTAGAACCGAGGATAAATGAGGAGATCCAAAGATTTATGCACCTTTCAGATCTCGCAGAGACTAGGGACTGGTTCCTTTATCATAATCACATAGGGATCAGAGTGTATGGGTGTGAAATAGCTCCATATAAATTGCCCAAGTATGTGCCTGCTCTAATATTTGCACTAGAGTATATTCATCAAATGATAAATTCAGATGAAATTCATTTTGTGTCTCTGAAGAAAAAACAACAGATGAGGATTAAAGGGAAAATAGGACCATTTATTTGCAACAGTCGAGCTGTTGGGGAAGAGGCAAATAAACTATTAAAGGAAATGAAATTCAACAGCAGTTTCATTTGGCATTATGATCCAAGTGGGATCATTGCAGAGATGAGAACCAAAAGTAAAAGTTCACCTTATGCTCACACCCTCAAACCAAAAATTGAAAAGTATGTGGACCAGACAGAGTGGGAGACAAATACTTTGGTAGATACTGAACAACATGAATCTCATTCAGTTTCTTTTTCACAGACTACCACTCCAAAGATACCAAAGGAAAAAAGGCCAAGAAAGGATACCTCTCCTTCAATAATTGAGGTATCAATAGAATATTTTCAAGTATACAACAAAAGACCCAATTGAAGTTGGAAAAGATATCCTCTTTTGCAAAGCATAACAAAATAAAATCCTTAGAGGAGTTGGTTCTCAAGATTGGTTATGATCCCTCAAATGTAAAAGAAACAGAGGATATGATAAAGAAAAATAATGCTGACATTGCATCTCTGAGAAAAAAACTGAAATTTCCACCAACAGAGGATTCACAAGCTAAAGAAATAGCTGAGGTAGAAGATGAGAAAGAGGAATGGCCGAAGCTAATCATGCAACAGAACACACAAATAAAGGAAATTGAGGCAGAATTGGAAAGGTTATTGAAAGAGAAGGATAAATCAACTTCGATGGAAGTGATTCCATTGAGTGTAGTTCCCCTGGAAGAAGTCAGAACAACAACTGTGCCAACGACCACTACAATAGAAATTCCATCGACAAATCCATTGACATCATTGGAAAATATTGTGGAGCCAGCAAAGTCCATGGAGGAGATAACTTTGCAAGGAACAAAGATCAATAGGCTGAAAATGGAGGTTGAAAATATCCAGGAACTCAAGTCTTCCTTCAAGATACAATGTTGAGAGACAAGCATCGGAGAAGCTTAAGCAGGAAATACGACAACTCCAGAAACAAACAGTGGCAGGAAAGACATTAGTAGAGGCTAAGGAAAATATCTGGACATACATCTCCAATTCCATAAACGAGATTTGGCCCATGGTGAAAATCATGTTTGAACAACATGATCTGTTTCTAAAGAGCAGACAAACCATTGAAAGGATAAGAAGAGAACTGTATGAAATGCCCTCGACAGCTAACAAGATCATCAAGTTTCTGAATTGGAAAACCAAGGAAGAGCTTGAAGAACTGGAAGTTGAAGATAGAACAGAGACTATCCTTGAAGTAAAAAGAGTGTTAACTAAAAGAGGATTAATGTTGTAGTTGGAGGAGAAAGCTCAGAACATGGACATTGGAGTTCATATATTTTTTAACAAGCTTGAAGCCTTACAGAAAAAGGGCCTTCTTGGACTACTTGTCCTAAATGATAAATTGATGACTTTATCTAATTATAAGTAAAATATTGCCACCATGGCCAAAGGCAGTTCCAAGTTTTCAAGGATACAGGGAAGCATCATGAGAAAAGTGTTCTTGGACACTTTGCAGCCTGACCTCGACATACAACATGAAATCAAGTACATTTTCCTCACCAAGCCTACTTTTGCTAAGTTCACCGAGATGGATGAAATCTACTGCCGACTATTGAAAGTCACCATCCCAAGCACGCAAATATGGGATGAGCTGTGTGAATTGATTTAGTAAAAGTAAAGGTATCGTCCAACTCAACGTCCAATGCAGTCAAAGTCATCTGAATGACTCACCAACGATCTTCCCCAAAATCAACATGAGAGATTCAACACATCATCATCAGTTACTACATTTTTGCATCTTGTTAGCTAGTTAGTTAGACTCAGAGTCTGCCACGTCCTGATCATTAATGTCAGGGTCGTTTGTAACTTTGATTACAAATATTTCAAACTTATAAGTATTGAGGGTTGATCTTTACGCCCAAGCAAGCTATAATCATTGTAATTTGTATCAAGAGGTTACTCCAGTAATACAAAGAGACATTTCACACGATTCTTATGTGTTAGTTGTTGGTGAATTTTCCTCTGTCTTCATAAAAAAGTTTTTCTTTCTCAGTTATCATATTGTTTTTCTAATCTAATACTCAAAACAAGTTAAAGTTGCAAAATTTGCCATTTTGTACTATGTTCCTAATCTTTTACAGATTTAAATGTTTTCTTTCTTATGTTACAACAAATAAATTCTTAAATTCTTTTTTGTTCTAACTGATATCTCACCTTTTTTAGCTATACATCATTTTTATTCCTAAAGAATCCAGCAGTTGCACTATCTTGCCTTGTAAAATGAATCTCATCAAAACTGTCTTTGGCCTCCATCTTTTTAAAAATAGACCCCATAGCCCAATGGAATCATAAATTATATTCAACCATTTTATTTAAAAACAATACAAACAACTCGGTTCTATTCTTTTTTAACTAGCCTAAAATCTGGAAAATCCAAACAAATCTAAAACTTACAGAGAGATCCCTCTCTTAAACTGGTAGGGCTAGCTCCCAATTTCAAAGTGGTTGGTTAATGTTACCTCTGATAAATTTGTTCTTGCCTCACAAAAACCTCTGGGAATTTACAGAGTGATAACATAAATGGCTACCATATTGGGGAAGAACTAAACAAACTTTCCACCCCTTGATTTCTTTCCCCTAGACAAAGATAACTTTATTTATGAAAGAATCACAAACCCTAAATATCATATAGAAATAATGTTTAGAGGTTGTTAATGTTTGTATATAATAATTAAAATCTACAAAAGAAAGATAAAACCAACAGTTTTGGCTCCCAAAAGAATTTCCACTAGATCTCATCCTGACCCAGAACCTACAATTGAAACAGATAATCCCGAAAAATTACTTAGGAGGAAAAATATTGCAGATATTTCAAAGAGTAACAACCCACTTCTAAGGTTCGTTTCCATCCCAGAGAAGTTAGTTGTTCTTCAAGACCTTGAGTCTGATATATCCTTTCAACCAAGTCTTTTTAGGACAAAATCTGACAGTTTTTTCAGTAAAACGATCTTAGATCAAACGGTCTTTCAGCCCAGGACCCCTGAAATACTCTCTCCCAGAGCTGAAGCTGATCAACATTTTCACCCTGTGCCTGATAAGCTTGAATACCTAGTTGCAAATCTTGTTCAAGCCTTAGACAAATTCCATCTTTAGTAGTCCATCGAACTTCCTGTTTTAACTATTGTTATAGTTTCTGCTAAACCTAAACCAGGTCACTCCATTCCTCCAAGCCCTTCATCTTCTATAGCTTCAGTCACTACCTCTCTTGTCACATAGGTTGTTGTTCAACCTCCTCCACCAATCATGGCAACAAGTTATGATCCATTGGTATTGGTTTCTCCTTTACATGACATGCCTCAAGATTATCAAACCAGACTCCCTCAATTTGATAGTACTAGTCCCTTGAATGCACAACAACATGTTGACAAAATGAACGATTATTTTGACATGCAGGAAGTAGATGAAGCTGATGTGCAGATGAGATTATTTGCACAAAGTCTGTCTGGAGAAGTCAAAAAGTGGTTCAAAACATTACGTGCTTCTACCATTACTGACATTGCTGTGTTTCATCAAACTTTCCTTGACAGATGTGAGGTAAAGAAAAATCCTCTCCAGATCCTATCAGAGTATGAGAACATCATAAGGAACCAAGGAGAGACAGTGCATGATTACTGCACTTGTTTCAACAATCTATACAATTCTATCCTTGTTGATATCAAACCACCACAAGGTTTGGCATTAATAAAATTCCCTAATGGATTTGACGTTGACATGTCATATCAGTTAAGGGAAATAAACACATCAACTCTTGAAGACATGCAAAGAAGTGCCATCAGTGTGGAAGAAAATCTTTTGGCCAAAAGGGCTAGGCAGAGAACAAAAAAGAGGGTCACCATCAAAGAAGAGCCTTCCACTTCTTCATCTGATTCCAAATTAGATTCTCTCGCTAGAGCTATGGAGAAGATTATGGAGAGACTCATCATAAACAATAGGAACCCACCTAGGGAGAACCAAACTGCCCCTCAAATTATAAACCCAAAATTCAGAAGAAATCCACCTCAGATAAGGTAGAGAGATCCTAGAGATCAAAGGGAATAGAGAGGACCTGATCAACAGATTAGACCACCTCTCCAGCAGAATTATGTCGATGTTGGGGAGAAAGTAATTGAGGAGTTTGATGACACTCATATAAACCTAATGGGTGATCATGATCATGATCATGGATCCATAGTTCTCACCCAGGAAGAGCACGGAATCTTTCTCCTTTCACAAACAGAGGTAAATGAGGAAGCTGAGAAAACAAAACAACAAGCCTTTGAGAACGCTATAATGGAGGTTCACATGTAGTATAACTTGAGAAGCAAGAAGACAAACGAGAACTCTCCAAAAAAAGCTGATGAAACCAATAAAACCTCAAAAAACCCTCCCAAGAAAGTCCTTTGGCGAAATAATGCTAAATCTCCTGTGCAAAAAACTCCAGAAATTCTTAAAAGAGCAAGTCGGACTAAAGATTCATCAATCGTTCAAATAAGTGCACCTGGCTACAGAGCTTCTACCGATAAATCAAAAGTACAAACCTTAAACAAAGCCATTGCTCCTTTCATCCTTGAAGGGGAACTAGCTAAATTGAATATTCCCATTCCCCTCTCTGAGCTGATGAACAAGGATGCCTACAGGTCTCAGGTGATAAAATATTTAAGCATCGAACCTGAGATAGGTACCAAATATTTGAATGTTGGATATGTACATCACTCTAACACAGTAAACCTTGCTGACGATCAACCTGATCTCTTGTTTGGTCCTGAAGTTAACGATCAAACTGATAATGGTGCCATGGCCCCTTTTTACATCAGCTTAAGCATCCACAATTTGATATTACACAACACTATGCTAGATTCTGGTGCCTCCCACAACCTAATGCCCAAGGCCATGATGGAAAATTTGGGACTCGAGGTCACTAGACCCTACAAAGATTTGCATTATTTTGACTGCAACAAAGTCAAATGTATACGCCTGATTAAATACTTATGCATCACCTTGGCTCAAATCCCAGCGAAAATTATGGTGATGGATATCATTGTTGCAGATATTCCCCCCAATTATGGTATGTTGCTATCAAGGTCTTGGGGAGATAAATTGAGAGGAACCCTGTAGCTAGATATGTCTTATGCCACCATTCCGGTTTTCAGACAACAAAGAAGGCTGTACAGGGAAAGACTGATGAAGTATATGGTCAACAGCTAGAAAAAGCCACATAATTACCCACTATACTCCAGACACTCTAATCTGGACTCTTTTATTATATACAATTATGGTGACTTTGAATAAAAAATCACACAACTGGAAGATGTTGCACCTAATATGAAGGATGATAAAGCAGTTGTCGAAGTCAAAAATCCCATGATTGAATAAAATGAGGAGTTGTCGGTAGATTTCTAGAGCATGGACTTCGATGGTAGATTTCTAGAGCATGGAGTATGAGGCTTTGATGCTCGGCCTAAAATTATTGAAGAAAGTTGGTGCCAAACAGATAATGGTAAGGGGTGATTCTGAATTGATTATCAAGAAAATCAAAGGTGAGTATGCAACAAAACACCCCAGACTTAGAGCCTATAGGAATGTTGTTTTAGATTCCCTTCAATGCTTTACTGAGATTGATTTGTAGGTGATGCCTAGGGGACAAAATATACTTAAAGATGGGCTGGCTACATCGGAAGCTACCTGTAAAATTCCTTTTCGTCCCACTCACAAGTACACAGTGGAGGTGAAGTGCAGACCAACCATTCTTGACAACATCAGATATTGGAAGGTATTTGGAAATGACAATCATATCGAATATTTTCTACAATTTAAGAATGATTTCGAATGTACAAACATAGATTTAGAAAATGACGATGAATTTGTAAATAAAGTTGTTTTTTGAGAATGGTAGTGTAAATAAAATAGATGTTGAATAATTTAATGAAAATAATGTAGATTTTGATATTCTGTAGTTGAAAAATAATGTGCTACCTAGAGGTTTAGTTTCATTGGAAGACTTGTTTGATTTTAATGACGTTGCCAAAAAACCAAAAAATGAAGCTAGTGGTAAGGAGGTCGAAGAATGCAACATAGGAATAGAAGAAAAACCCAAGATGATAAAATTGTGTAAATCTCTGCAACCAGAGAAAAAAATAAAATACATTGAACCTTTTAAGGAATATATAGATGTTTTTGCCTGGGGCTATGAGGACTTAAAATCCTATGACACAAGTATCATACATCATTGGATTCCCATAAAAGAAGGACACAAACCTTTCAGACAGAAACTTAGGAGAATTAATCCCAATTTGCTTCCCTTGATAGAGAAAGAAATAAAAAAGATGTATGATGAAAATATTATAGTTCCCTTGAGATTTTCCAAATGGGTTTCTAACCTAGTTCCCACCAGGAAGAAAACTGGTGAGATCAGACTTTGCATAGATTTCAAAAATATGAACAAAGTCTCCCTCAAAGACAATTACCCTTTGCTCAAAATGGACCACATATTACAAAAGGTGGCTGGATCCAGTAGGATCTCCTTATTAGATGGTTTCTCTGGTTAAAACCAAGTTTTGGTACATCTAAAAGATCAAGAGAAGACAACTTTTACCACACCCTGGGAAACCTTCATGTATGTGAATATGCCTTTTGGTCTGATGAACGCTGGGGCTACTTTTCAAAGAGTGATGGAAATTTCTTTTGTGGACGTCACTGGGAGATTTATAGTCATTTATATGGATGATGTAACTGTTTACCCCAAATCTTATGAGGAACACTTGCTCCACCTCACACATGTGTTTGAGAAGTGCAGGAAATTTGGGATTTCATTGAATCCTAAGAAAATCTTTTTCGGGTTAGAGGAAGGTAAACTACTGAGACACATAATCTCAAAAGACGAAATTAAAATATATCCCAGCAGGATAGAAGCCATCCAGAAGGTGGAAAACCCTAGGAATATCAAAGAACTACAATTTTTCACTGGCAAAATAAATTTCCTTAGAAGATTCATACCAAACTTGGCCGAACTTCTCAGGAATATCACTATTATTTTGAGAAAAGACACAAAAATAAAATGGAACGCTGAGTCCAAACAATCATTTGAGCAGGTGAAACATGCTCTCACCCAAGCCCCAATTCTGATTAGCCCATGTTATATGAAAGACTTTTATCTTTTCTCCTTCGCATTTGAACACACTATAGTAGCGGTATTGTTGCAAAAAAATAGTGAAGGGTATGAGCAACCCATAGCGTTTTTCAATAAAGATTTAAGAGATGTAGTGTTGAATTATAACATTATGGAGAAACAAGCCTTTGCTTTGGTAAAGGTTATAAAATATTTTATAGGCTATATTCTCCATTCTCACATGATTGCGTACGTCCCAAACACAGTGGTTAAGGATATCCTGACCCAGGATAATCCAGATGGTAGAAGAGGAAAATGGATTGCAGTTATTCTGGAGTATGACATTGAAATAAAACCTACTAAACTGATTAAAGGATAGGGTCTGGCCAAACTAATGGATGAGTCTAATTTTCATGCTTTAGATATTAATTTTTTGGCTGCAGCAGACTGACCGAAAGAACATACGACTCCAAAAATAAAAGAGGTATTATTAAACTCCCCTTGGTGTGCAGACCTCATTTTTGTACTCCAAAATTTAGAAGCTCCTCCAGGTTTGACTAAGACCAAACATAGATTTGTTAAATTTAAAGCATTGAAATTTTGTATTTTAGAAAGTAATCTCTATTTGAAATATTCTGGTGGTATATTTATTAATTGCCTATTAAAAGATGAAGCTGACAAAGTTCTTCAAGATTTTCATGCAAGAGACTGTGGTGGACAACTGAGCTGAAAGACAACTGCCAACAAGATTTTGAGAGCTAGTTTTTACTGGCCTACTCTATTCACTGATGTCCACCAAAAGGTTACTTCTTTCCATAAGTGCCATATTTTTTAAGGTAAAATGAAACTTCTGCCACTCCCTATTAAACCCATTTCTATTGAATCTCCTTTCCAACAATGGGGCCTAGACATCATTGGTGAAATCCATCCACCCTCCTCAGGACAACACAAGTGGATCCTCACGACCATAGACTACTTCACCAAGTGGATCGAGGCTGTACCATGAAAGCAAGCTACTGACTCTGTCATCATCAAGTTTTTAGAAACTAACATTTTGTCTCGTTTTGGATGCCCCAGAAAAATTGTAGTTGACAATGCAACGGATTTCAGATCCAAAAGGCTCATAGAATTTTGTAATCAATATCGCATTACTCTGGGACATTCAATGGATTATTATACGTAAGGAAATGGGCTAGCTGAGTCTTCTAACAAAAGTCTAGTGAACATTCTCAGAAAGACACTGCAAGAAAACAAGAAATNTTAACCATTTATTAGTGGCCACATACCCGTTGTTCACCTGATCTGTCCGTTTTTTCCCAACAGACACCCCTTCACTAAATTCCAACCCCGTTTTGGCCATTCACATTTCACTCACACTCCCTGCCTATTAGAGACTCATTTTTCTTCACCTCTGCAACATCTCATCTAGCCATAAATTTCACCTACTAACATTTGTTCAGTGTGTAGGTACTAGTGGAAAACAATGGCACCCAAAAGTAAAAAGTTAAACGTAGAGGAAAAACCTTTCCTCCCACCTCTTGTCGATCTCGACCAGATCCCATTAGCAGAAAAAGACTATTTAATCTCAGAAACCAAGTCCGAATTTGACTTTGTTGAGCTACAGTTGTGGTTTAAAGGCACCTTCATCGATCAAAGCGATGAAATTGGGCTTTGGGAGTTAGGTTTCCCCCTGTATCTTTTTCCCCAAGTCCATCATTTTCTCGAATTTGCCCTCAAATGCCAAGCACACTACCTCCCTGATCAGAGAGCCATAGTATCTTCGTATGGAGAAACCTTTTTCCTTATTACACCTAAAGCCATTGATCAGATGATGCAGGTGCTCAGAGTCGAACCCCGTTATCCTCTCACAATTGAAATATTGACCGAAATGTATCAGAACCTGTCTTTTCCCCAACGAGCACAAATCTTTGAGCTATTCTTCCCACAAGATGCCCAATTTCCTAAGAAGAATCCTCCCTATCATTCCTCCATATTTTCCGAAAAGGGAAACCATATCATCTCCACACTATGTTGTTTTCTCGGTTATTTCTCAGATGAATGGGTGGATGAACCTATCCTAGGATTCCTATCCATTTTCTATGTTGAAGAGAAAGTTTCCACCCAGTTTTATTTCAGCGGGTTTTTAGTCGAAAACCTACATGAGAAACTGGCAAATTTCCCTATAGAAGGCATGTTCCGTTATTCTTCAATACTGGCATACATGTTTATGTTCTATCAGGCAGACAAATTTCCCTTTCTCATGTAGAAAATGGGCAAGGACGAAAAAACACAAGTAGTAACTTTATGGACGTTGTTGCTCAGAAGAAACTCCACTGAATTTAGTTTCAAATAGTTCATCAAGTTGTTTTGTCACCCAGTAGTCACCATGCTCAGTGGAAGACTAGAACCGAGGATAAATGAGGAGATCCAAAGATTTATGCACCTTTCAGATCTCGCAGAGACTAGGGACTGGTTCCTTTATCATAATCACATAGGGATCAGAGTGTATGGGTGTGAAATAGCTCCATATAAATTGCCCAAGTATGTGCCTGCTCTAATATTTGCACTAGAGTATATTCATCAAATGATAAATTCAGATGAAATTCATTTTGTGTCTCTGAAGAAAAAACAACAGATGAGGATTAAAGGGAAAATAGGACCATTTATTTGCAACAGTCGAGCTGTTGGGGAAGAGGCAAATAAACTATTAAAGGAAATGAAATTCAACAGCAGTTTCATTTGGCATTATGATCCAAGTGGGATCATTGCAGAGATGAGAACCAAAAGTAAAAGTTCACCTTATGCTCACACCCTCAAACCAAAAATTGAAAAGTATGTGGACCAGACAGAGTGGGAGACAAATACTTTGGTAGATACTGAACAACATGAATCTCATTCAGTTTCTTTTTCACAGACTACCACTCCAAAGATACCAAAGGAAAAAAGGCCAAGAAAGGATACCTCTCCTTCAATAATTGAGGTATCAATAGAATATTTTCAAGTATACAACAAAAGACCCAATTGAAGTTGGAAAAGATATCCTCTTTTGCAAAGCATAACAAAATAAAATCCTTAGAGGAGTTGGTTCTCAAGATTGGTTATGATCCCTCAAATGTAAAAGAAACAGAGGATATGATAAAGAAAAATAATGCTGACATTGCATCTCTGAGAAAAAAACTGAAATTTCCACCAACAGAGGATTCACAAGCTAAAGAAATAGCTGAGGTAGAAGATGAGAAAGAGGAATGGCCGAAGCTAATCATGCAACAGAACACACAAATAAAGGAAATTGAGGCAGAATTGGAAAGGTTATTGAAAGAGAAGGATAAATCAACTTCGATGGAAGTGATTCCATTGAGTGTAGTTCCCCTGGAAGAAGTCAGAACAACAACTGTGCCAACGACCACTACAATAGAAATTCCATCGACAAATCCATTGACATCATTGGAAAATATTGTGGAGCCAGCAAAGTCCATGGAGGAGATAACTTTGCAAGGAACAAAGATCAATAGGCTGAAAATGGAGGTTGAAAATATCCAGGAACTCAAGTCTTCCTTCAAGATACAATGTTGAGAGACAAGCATCGGAGAAGCTTAAGCAGGAAATACGACAACTCCAGAAACAAACAGTGGCAGGAAAGACATTAGTAGAGGCTAAGGAAAATATCTGGACATACATCTCCAATTCCATAAACGAGATTTGGCCCATGGTGAAAATCATGTTTGAACAACATGATCTGTTTCTAAAGAGCAGACAAACCATTGAAAGGATAAGAAGAGAACTGTATGAAATGCCCTCGACAGCTAACAAGATCATCAAGTTTCTGAATTGGAAAACCAAGGAAGAGCTTGAAGAACTGGAAGTTGAAGATAGAACAGAGACTATCCTTGAAGTAAAAAGAGTGTTAACTAAAAGAGGATTAATGTTGTAGTTGGAGGAGAAAGCTCAGAACATGGACATTGGAGTTCATATATTTTTTAACAAGCTTGAAGCCTTACAGAAAAAGGGCCTTCTTGGACTACTTGTCCTAAATGATAAATTGATGACTTTATCTAATTATAAGTAAAATATTGCCACCATGGCCAAAGGCAGTTCCAAGTTTTCAAGGATACAGGGAAGCATCATGAGAAAAGTGTTCTTGGACACTTTGCAGCCTGACCTCGACATACAACATGAAATCAAGTACATTTTCCTCACCAAGCCTACTTTTGCTAAGTTCACCGAGATGGATGAAATCTACTGCCGACTATTGAAAGTCACCATCCCAAGCACGCAAATATGGGATGAGCTGTGTGAATTGATTTAGTAAAAGTAAAGGTATCGTCCAACTCAACGTCCAATGCAGTCAAAGTCATCTGAATGACTCACCAACGATCTTCCCCAAAATCAACATGAGAGATTCAACACATCATCATCAGTTACTACATTTTTGCATCTTGTTAGCTAGTTAGTTAGACTCAGAGTCTGCCACGTCCTGATCATTAATGTCAGGGTCGTTTGTAACTTTGATTACAAATATTTCAAACTTATAAGTATTGAGGGTTGATCTTTACGCCCAAGCAAGCTATAATCATTGTAATTTGTATCAAGAGGTTACTCCAGTAATACAAAGAGACATTTCACACGATTCTTATGTGTTAGTTGTTGGTGAATTTTCCTCTGTCTTCATAAAAAAGTTTTTCTTTCTCAGTTATCATATTGTTTTTCTAATCTAATACTCAAAACAAGTTAAAGTTGCAAAATTTGCCATTTTGTACTATGTTCCTAATCTTTTACAGATTTAAATGTTTTCTTTCTTATGTTACAACAAATAAATTCTTAAATTCTTTTTTGTTCTAACTGATATCTCACCTTTTTTAGCTATACATCATTTTTATTCCTAAAGAATCCAGCAGTTGCACTATCTTGCCTTGTAAAATGAATCTCATCAAAACTGTCTTTGGCCTCCATCTTTTTAAAAATAGACCCCATAGCCCAATGGAATCATAAATTATATTCAACCATTTTATTTAAAAACAATACAAACAACTCGGTTCTATTCTTTTTTAACTAGCCTAAAATCTGGAAAATCCAAACAAATCTAAAACTTACAGAGAGATCCCTCTCTTAAACTGGTAGGGCTAGCTCCCAATTTCAAAGTGGTTGGTTAATGTTACCTCTGATAAATTTGTTCTTGCCTCACAAAAACCTCTGGGAATTTACAGAGTGATAACATAAATGGCTACCATATTGGGGAAGAACTAAACAAACTTTCCACCCCTTGATTTCTTTCCCCTAGACAAAGATAACTTTATTTATGAAAGAATCACAAACCCTAAATATCATATAGAAATAATGTTTAGAGGTTGTTAATGTTTGTATATAATAATTAAAATCTACAAAAGAAAGATAAAACCAACAGTTTTGGCTCCCAAAAGAATTTCCACTAGATCTCATCCTGACCCAGAACCTA
Organism: Picea glauca; assembly: GCA_000966675.3. Lineage (NCBI taxonomy): Eukaryota > Viridiplantae > Streptophyta > Pinopsida > Pinales > Pinaceae > Picea > Picea glauca. Next base: position 67,867 of record JZKD02S1737295.1, on the reverse strand, counting down.
CAATTGAAACAGATAATCCCGAAAAATTACTTAGGAGGAAAAATATTGCAGATATTTCAAAGAGTAACAACCCACTTCTAAGGTTCGTTTCCATCCCAGAGAAGTTAGTTGTTCTTCAAGACCTTGAGTCTGATATATCCTTTCAACCAAGTCTTTTTAGGACAAAATCTGACAGTTTTTTCAGTAAAACGATCTTAGATCAAACGGTCTTTCAGCCCAGGACCCCTGAAATACTCTCTCCCAGAGCTGAAGCTGATCAACATTTTCACCCTGTGCCTGATAAGCTTGAATACCTAGTTGCAAATCTTGTTCAAGCCTTAGACAAATTCCATCTTTAGTAGTCCATCGAACTTCCTGTTTTAACTATTGTTATAGTTTCTGCTAAACCTAAACCAGGTCACTCCATTCCTCCAAGCCCTTCATCTTCTATAGCTTCAGTCACTACCTCTCTTGTCACATAGGTTGTTGTTCAACCTCCTCCACCAATCATGGCAACAAGTTATGATCCATTGGTATTGGTTTCTCCTTTACATGACATGCCTCAAGATTATCAAACCAGACTCCCTCAATTTGATAGTACTAGTCCCTTGAATGCACAACAACATGTTGACAAAATGAACGATTATTTTGACATGCAGGAAGTAGATGAAGCTGATGTGCAGATGAGATTATTTGCACAAAGTCTGTCTGGAGAAGTCAAAAAGTGGTTCAAAACATTACGTGCTTCTACCATTACTGACATTGCTGTGTTTCATCAAACTTTCCTTGACAGATGTGAGGTAAAGAAAAATCCTCTCCAGATCCTATCAGAGTATGAGAACATCATAAGGAACCAAGGAGAGACAGTGCATGATTACTGCACTTGTTTCAACAATCTATACAATTCTATCCTTGTTGATATCAAACCACCACAAGGTTTGGCATTAATAAAATTCCCTAATGGATTTGACGTTGACATGTCATATCAGTTAAGGGAAATAAACACATCAACTCTTGAAGACATGCAAAGAAGTGCCATCAGTGTGGAAGAAAATCTTTTGGCCAAAAGGGCTAGGCAGAGAACAAAAAAGAGGGTCACCATCAAAGAAGAGCCTTCCACTTCTTCATCTGATTCCAAATTAGATTCTCTCGCTAGAGCTATGGAGAAGATTATGGAGAGACTCATCATAAACAATAGGAACCCACCTAGGGAGAACCAAACTGCCCCTCAAATTATAAACCCAAAATTCAGAAGAAATCCACCTCAGATAAGGTAGAGAGATCCTAGAGATCAAAGGGAATAGAGAGGACCTGATCAACAGATTAGACCACCTCTCCAGCAGAATTATGTCGATGTTGGGGAGAAAGTAATTGAGGAGTTTGATGACACTCATATAAACCTAATGGGTGATCATGATCATGATCATGGATCCATAGTTCTCACCCAGGAAGAGCACGGAATCTTTCTCCTTTCACAAACAGAGGTAAATGAGGAAGCTGAGAAAACAAAACAACAAGCCTTTGAGAACGCTATAATGGAGGTTCACATGTAGTATAACTTGAGAAGCAAGAAGACAAACGAGAACTCTCCAAAAAAAGCTGATGAAACCAATAAAACCTCAAAAAACCCTCCCAAGAAAGTCCTTTGGCGAAATAATGCTAAATCTCCTGTGCAAAAAACTCCAGAAATTCTTAAAAGAGCAAGTCGGACTAAAGATTCATCAATCGTTCAAATAAGTGCACCTGGCTACAGAGCTTCTACCGATAAATCAAAAGTACAAACCTTAAACAAAGCCATTGCTCCTTTCATCCTTGAAGGGGAACTAGCTAAATTGAATATTCCCATTCCCCTCTCTGAGCTGATGAACAAGGATGCCTACAGGTCTCAGGTGATAAAATATTTAAGCATCGAACCTGAGATAGGTACCAAATATTTGAATGTTGGATATGTACATCACTCTAACACAGTAAACCTTGCTGACGATCAACCTGATCTCTTGTTTGGTCCTGAAGTTAACGATCAAACTGATAATGGTGCCATGGCCCCTTTTTACATCAGCTTAAGCATCCACAATTTGATATTACACAACACTATGCTAGATTCTGGTGCCTCCCACAACCTAATGCCCAAGGCCATGATGGAAAATTTGGGACTCGAGGTCACTAGACCCTACAAAGATTTGCATTATTTTGACTGCAACAAAGTCAAATGTATACGCCTGATTAAATACTTATGCATCACCTTGGCTCAAATCCCAGCGAAAATTATGGTGATGGATATCATTGTTGCAGATATTCCCCCCAATTATGGTATGTTGCTATCAAGGTCTTGGGGAGATAAATTGAGAGGAACCCTGTAGCTAGATATGTCTTATGCCACCATTCCGGTTTTCAGACAACAAAGAAGGCTGTACAGGGAAAGACTGATGAAGTATATGGTCAACAGCTAGAAAAAGCCACATAATTACCCACTATACTCCAGACACTCTAATCTGGACTCTTTTATTATATACAATTATGGTGACTTTGAATAAAAAATCACACAACTGGAAGATGTTGCACCTAATATGAAGGATGATAAAGCAGTTGTCGAAGTCAAAAATCCCATGATTGAATAAAATGAGGAGTTGTCGGTAGATTTCTAGAGCATGGACTTCGATGGTAGATTTCTAGAGCATGGAGTATGAGGCTTTGATGCTCGGCCTAAAATTATTGAAGAAAGTTGGTGCCAAACAGATAATGGTAAGGGGTGATTCTGAATTGATTATCAAGAAAATCAAAGGTGAGTATGCAACAAAACACCCCAGACTTAGAGCCTATAGGAATGTTGTTTTAGATTCCCTTCAATGCTTTACTGAGATTGATTTGTAGGTGATGCCTAGGGGACAAAATATACTTAAAGATGGGCTGGCTACATCGGAAGCTACCTGTAAAATTCCTTTTCGTCCCACTCACAAGTACACAGTGGAGGTGAAGTGCAGACCAACCATTCTTGACAACATCAGATATTGGAAGGTATTTGGAAATGACAATCATATCGAATATTTTCTACAATTTAAGAATGATTTCGAATGTACAAACATAGATTTAGAAAATGACGATGAATTTGTAAATAAAGTTGTTTTTTGAGAATGGTAGTGTAAATAAAATAGATGTTGAATAATTTAATGAAAATAATGTAGATTTTGATATTCTGTAGTTGAAAAATAATGTGCTACCTAGAGGTTTAGTTTCATTGGAAGACTTGTTTGATTTTAATGACGTTGCCAAAAAACCAAAAAATGAAGCTAGTGGTAAGGAGGTCGAAGAATGCAACATAGGAATAGAAGAAAAACCCAAGATGATAAAATTGTGTAAATCTCTGCAACCAGAGAAAAAAATAAAATACATTGAACCTTTTAAGGAATATATAGATGTTTTTGCCTGGGGCTATGAGGACTTAAAATCCTATGACACAAGTATCATACATCATTGGATTCCCATAAAAGAAGGACACAAACCTTTCAGACAGAAACTTAGGAGAATTAATCCCAATTTGCTTCCCTTGATAGAGAAAGAAATAAAAAAGATGTATGATGAAAATATTATAGTTCCCTTGAGATTTTCCAAATGGGTTTCTAACCTAGTTCCCACCAGGAAGAAAACTGGTGAGATCAGACTTTGCATAGATTTCAAAAATATGAACAAAGTCTCCCTCAAAGACAATTACCCTTTGCTCAAAATGGACCACATATTACAAAAGGTGGTTGGATCCAGTAGGATCTCCTTATTAGATGGTTTCTCTGGTTAAAACCAAGTTTTGATACATCTAAAAGATCAAGACAAGACAACTTTTACCACACCCTTGGAAACCTTCATGTATGTGAATATGCCTTTTGGTCTGATGAACGCTGGGGCTACTTTTCAAAGAGTGATGGACATTTCTTTTGTGGACGTCACTGGGAGATTTATAGTCATTTATATGGATGATGTAACTGTTTACCCCAAATCTGATGAGGAACACTTGCTCCACCTCAGACATGTGTTTGAGAAGTGCAGGAAATTTGGGATTTCATTGAATCCTAAAAAAAGCTTTTTCGGGTTAGAGGAAGGTAAACTACTGAGACACAAAATCTCAAAAGACGAAATTAAAATAGATTCCAGCAGGATAGAAGCCATCCAGAAGGTGGAAAACCCTAGGAATATCAAAGAACTACAATTTTTCATTGGCAAAATAAATTTCCTTAGAATATTCATACCAAACTTGGTCGAACTTCTCAGGAATATCACTATTATGTTGAGAAAATACACAAAAATAAAATGGAACGCTGAGTCCAAACAATCATTTGAGCAGGTGAAACATGCTCTCACCCAAGCCCCAATTCTGATTAGCCCATGTTATACGAAAGACTTTTATCTTTTCTCCTTCGCATTTGAACACACTATAGCAGCGGTATTGTTGCAAAAAAATAGTGAAGGGTATGAGCAACCCATAGCGTTTTTCAATAAAGATTTAAGAGATGTAGTGTTGAGTTATAACATTATGGAGAAACAAGCCTTTGCTTTGGTAAAGGTTATAAAAGATTTTATAGGCTATATTCTCCATTCTCACACGATTGCGTACGTCCCAAACACAATGGTTAAGGATATCCTGACCCAGGATAATCCAGATGGTAGAAGAGGAAAATGGATTGCAGTTATTCTGGAGTATGACATTGAAATAAAACCTACTAAACTGATCAAAGGATAGGGTCTGGCCAAACTAATGGCTGAGTCTAATTTTCATGCTTTAGATATTAATTTTTTGGCTGCAGCAGACTGACCGAAAGAACAGACGAATCCAAACATAAAAGAGGTATTATTAAACTCCCCTTGGTGTGCAGACCTCATTTTTGTACTCCAAAATTTAGAAGCTCCTCCAGGTTTGACTAAGACCAAACATAGATTTGTTAAATTTAAAGCATTGAAATTTTGTATTTTAGAAAGTAATCTCTATTTGAAATATTCTGGTGGTATATTTATTAATTGCCTATTAAAAGATGAAGCTGACAAAGTTCTTCAAGATTTTCATGCAAGAGACTGTGGTGGACAACTGAGCTGAAAGACAACTGCCAACAAGATTTTGAGAGCTAGTTTTTACTGGCCTACTCTATTCACTGATGTCCACCAAAAGGTTACTTCTTTCCATAAGTGCCATATTTTTTAAGGTAAAATGAAACTTCTGCCACTCCCTATTAAACCCATTTCTATTGAATCTCCTTTCCAACAATGGGGCCTAGACATCATTGGTGAAATCCATCCACCCTCCTCAGGACAACACAAGTGGATCCTCACGACCATAGACTACTTCACCAAGTGGATCGAGGCTGTACCATGAAAGCAAGCTACTGACTCTGTCATCATCAAGTTTTTAGAAACTAACATTTTGTCTCGTTTTGGATGCCCCAGAAAAATTGTAGTTGACAATGCAACGGATTTCAGATCCAAAAGGCTCATAGAATTTTGTAATCAATATCGCATTACTCTGGGACATTCAATGGATTATTATACGTAAGGAAATGGGCTAGCTGAGTCTTCTAACAAAAGTCTAGTGAACATTCTCAGAAAGACACTGCAAGAAAACAAGAAATGATGGCATAATAGGTTGGTTTTCGCACTCTGGGATGACAAAATAAGCACTAGAAGAGAAATTGGTATGTCTCCATACTAGTTGGTGTATGGCACCGAGGCCATTTTCCCCCTTTCATTAGGAGTTCCGGTAATGAAACTATTGAAGGAAACACAAGAAGAACCAAATGATGTCCAATGAATAATAAATCAAATGATCCACCTAATGCAGTCCAGAGAAGAAGTTTACAACAGAACTCAAGTGATCTAGGAAAATATAAAAAATACTTATGACAAGAGAACCAAAGAGGATAACTTTGAATTGGGTGATCTAGTTTCGATATGGGACTCCATAAATGAAGATAAAGGTAAACATGGAAAGTTTGATAGCCTGTGGAAGGGTCCTTACACTATTCATGCCTTTAGAGGAAATAATTCTTTCCTACTTGCTAATAGTGATGGATCAGACCTGCCAGGGAGACCTATAAATGACAGGATGCTGAAGCATTACTTGCCACCTCAGTAGAAAGATCATCATTCCCTTTCATTGTATATATCGTTTCTTTTACAAGTATTTTGTGTGTAGGTGACTTTTTTCAGGTGTTTGAAGCCCATGGAGAAGGCCCTAAGACACTGAATAATGTCATCAAAATTTTCAAAATAAAGCAAGTCAAATAACAGAAGAAGCTCTAGAGGAAATGTTTTCAAGACAACAAGAAACAAGATTCTTGGAATCTTGCAAGAAGGATACCATCCCTAGGTGGAGCCACTATTATAACCCTATAATTTATAGGATCAACTATTGATTGTAATTTTGTTCCTTTAGTTTTTTTGACTTGCAGATATTGCTGCATTCTACAAAAGAAAAAGAAAAGAAAAAAGAAAAGAAAAGAAAAGAAATGAGAAAAACAAAAAGAGGGCATAAAATAAAAAGGATAAATCCCCATGAATTGATAATGAATTGATCCATACAGTTTAAACATGGCTAAATCTTTTAAATTTAAGTATTTAGGATTAGTGAATAAGCTTGGCCATACTGTCTAATCTTAGCTAAGTAAATTAGGATGAGTGAATAAATTTGGCCAAATAGTCTAATTTTGGTCAAATAACCCCACGGTAGAGTATTTTCTTAGCCCAACAGTTTAAGATGGGCTAAAGGTGCAAAGGAGTAGGCTAGGACATAGGTTAGTTAGTTTCTCTTCAATAAAATGTGTAAGATGATCGATGAAAAATCCAGAATTTTGATGGTGAAATGTTTTTTCTAACCCCATGGTGACAAAAGAAAGGGGGGCAGTGCGCAAAACCCATAAAAAGGTCATTAATCCTAAGTTTGGCCTCATATATTGAAACATGCCCTAGAGATTAAAGATCGGGCCTAGATCTACGACTAAGCTATTGGCACCCAGATTTACAGTTCTAATGAGTTTTCGGACCCCCCCGACCGTTCNCGCATTACTCTGGGACATTCAATGGATTATTATACGTAAGGAAATGGGCTAGCTGAGTCTTCTAACAAAAGTCTAGTGAACATTCTCAGAAAGACACTGCAAGAAAACAAGAAATGATGGCATAATAGGTTGGTTTTCGCACTCTGGGATGACAAAATAAGCACTAGAAGAGAAATTGGTATGTCTCCATACTAGTTGGTGTATGGCACCGAGGCCATTTTCCCCCTTTCATTAGGAGTTCCGGTAATGAAACTATTGAAGGAAACACAAGAAGAACCAAATGATGTCCAATGAATAATAAATCAAATGATCCACCTAATGCAGTCCAGAGAAGAAGTTTACAACAGAACTCAAGTGATCTAGGAAAATATAAAAAATACTTATGACAAGAGAACCAAAGAGGATAACTTTGAATTGGGTGATCTAGTTTCGATATGGGACTCCATAAATGAAGATAAAGGTAAACATGGAAAGTTTGATAGCCTGTGGAAGGGTCCTTACACTATTCATGCCTTTAGAGGAAATAATTCTTTCCTACTTGCTAATAGTGATGGATCAGACCTGCCAGGGAGACCTATAAATGACAGGATGCTGAAGCATTACTTGCCACCTCAGTAGAAAGATCATCATTCCCTTTCATTGTATATATCGTTTCTTTTACAAGTATTTTGTGTGTAGGTGACTTTTTTCAGGTGTTTGAAGCCCATGGAGAAGGCCCTAAGACACTGAATAATGTCATCAAAATTTTCAAAATAAAGCAAGTCAAATAACAGAAGAAGCTCTAGAGGAAATGTTTTCAAGACAACAAGAAACAAGATTCTTGGCATCTCGCAAGAAGGATACCATCCCTAGGTGGAGCCACTATTATAACCCTATAATTTATAGGATCAACTATTGATTGTAATTTTGTTCCTTTAGTGTTTTTGACTTGCAGATATTGTTGCATTCTACAAAAGAAAAAGAAAAGAAAAAAGAAAAGAAAAGAAAAAAGAAAAGAAAAGAAAAGAAATGAGAAAAACAAAAAGAGGGCATAAAATAAAAAGGATAAATCCCCATGAATTGATAATGAATTGATCCATATAGTTTAAACATGGCCAAATCTTTTAAATTTAAGTATTTAGGATTAGTGAATAAGCTTGGCCATACTGTCTAATCTTAGCTAAGTAAATTAGGATGAGTGAATAAATTTAGCCAAATAGTCTAATTTTGGTCAAATAACCCCACGGTAGAGTATTTTCTTAGCCCAACAGTTTAAGCTGGGCTAAAGGTGCAAAGGAGTAGGCTAGGACATAGGTTAGTTAGTTTCTCTTCAATAAAATGTGTAAGATGATCGATGAAAAATCTAGAATTTTGATGGTGAAATGTTTTTTCTAACCCCATGGTGACAAAAGAAAGGGGGGCAGTGCGCAAAACCCATAAAAAGGTTATTAATCCTAAGTTTGGCCTCATATATTGAAACATGCCCCAGAGATTAAAGATCGGGCCTAGATCTACGACTAAGCTGTTGGCACCCAGATTTACAGTTCTAATGAGTTTTCGGACCCCCCCGACCGTTCTACCTTTAACAGTGGGGGGGGGAGGGTCCGAAAAGGTGATTAAAGTTTGCACTTAGATCTACGGTTATACCATAAATGCGCGAATAGACGGTCCACAGGAGATTCCAGACCCCCCCGACCATTCTACCTTTAATGGTGGTGGGGGTGGGGAGGGGGGTCTGACATGATGGTTAAAGAACGTGCTCGGAATAATGACTGATCTAGTTTTTCTCAGATCAACGGTCAACAAGGGATCTCAGACCCCCCCAACCTTTCTACCTTTAAAAGTGCGGGGGGAGGGGGGGGTCCATAATGAAGCAACGTTCGGGTGGGCCCCATCCCTATGTGGCATCATCTCATTGCATATTACCTCCCTACTCCAAACATTTACTGCCTACCATTTTTTTGACTCACAACCATCATTTAGAGATGTCGCATCCAAAAACCACCCTTTGCAAGTTCCATGTCATCACCCTATCAGCATGTCCCATCCATCTAACCGTTACAGGTCATATCTTTTCATTCATCCCCCAATCACCATTCTGCACATCAACCAGATACACACATTAGATGTCTTTCACCCTACCCTCTCATGCTCTAAAGGACCCATTAACCATTTATTACTGGCCACATACTTTTTGTTCACCTGACTTGTCCGTTTTTTCCCAACAAACACCCCTTCACTAAATTCCAACCTCGTTTCAACCATTCACATTTCACTCACACTCCCTACTTGTCAAAGACTCATTTTCTTTGGCTCCGCAACATCTCATCCAGCCGTAGATTTCGCCTACTAACATTTGTTCAGTGTGCAGGTATCGGTGGAAAACAATGGTGCCCAAAAGTAAAAAGTTAAACATAGAGGAAAATCCTTTCCTCCCACCTCCTGTTGATCTCGACCAGATCCCATTAGCAGACAAAGACTATTTAATCTCAAAAACTAGGTCCGAATTCGACTTTCTTGAGCTATAGTCATGGTTTAAAGACACCTTCATTGATCAGAGTGATGAAATTGGGCTCTGGGAGTCAGGTTTCCCCCTGTATTGTTTTCTCCAAATCCATCATTTTCCTGAATTCTCCCTCAAATGCCAAGCACACTCCTCCCTAATCATAGAGCCATAGTATCTTCGTCTGGAAAAACCTTTTTCCTTATTATACTCGAAGCCATTGATCAGATGATGCAGGTGCCTAGAGTCGAACCCCATTCTCCTCTAACAATTGAAATATTGACCAAAATGTATCATAACTTGTCTTTTCCCCAAAGAGCACACATCTTTGAGCTATTCCTCCCACAATATGCCCAATTTCCTAAGAAGAATCCTCCCTATCGTTCCTCCATATTTTTCGAAAAGAGAAAACATATCATCTCCACACTGTGTTTTTTTATCGGTTCTTTCTCAGACGAATGAGTGGATGAACCTATCCTAGGATTCCTATCCATTTTCTCTGTTCAAGAGAAAGTTGACACCTAGTTTGATTTCAACGATTTTTTAGCTGAAAACCTGCACGGGAAACTGGAAAATTTTCCTACAGAAGGCTTGTTTCGGTATTCTTCAATACTGGCCTACATGTTTATGTTCTATCAAGTAGATAAATTTCCCTTTCTCATGCAGAAAATGGACAAGGACGGAAAACCACAAGAAATAACTTTATGGACGTCACTACTCAGAAGAAACTCCACTGAATTCAGTTTCAAATAGTTCATCGAGTTGTTTTATCACCTAGTAGTCAGTATGCTCAGTGGAATACCATAACCGAGGATAAACGAGGAGATCTAAAGAGTTCTGCACCTTTCAGATCTCTCAAAGACCCGGGATTGGTTCCTTTATTAGAATCACACCGAGATCAGAGTGTATGGGTGTGAACTAGCTCCATATAAATTGCCAAGTATGTGCTTGTTTGAATATTTGCACTAGAGTATATTCGTCAAATGATAAATTCAGATGACATTCATTTTGTGTCTCTAAATAAAAAACAACAGATGAGGATTAAAGGGAAAATGGTACCATTTATCTGCAACAGTCGAGCTGTTGGGGAAGAGGCAAATAAACTATTAAAGGAAATGAGAGGGGTTAGAGCAACCTATTTCCTTTTTCAACAAAGCATTGAGGGATGCAGAAATGAGATATGATATCATGGAAAACCAAGCTTATGATTTGGTCAAAGCCCTCAAGGTTTTCAGGGTATATTTTCTACATTCAAAGATTGTTGCATATGTCCCTTCAGCCTCATTGAAGGAGATACTTATACATCCTGCATAGATGGGAAGCGGAGCAAGTGGATTGCTAAAATTATGTAATTTGACCTTGAATGAAGGCCAATAAACCAGTGAAAGGCCAAGGTTTAGCCAGGTTGCTGGATGAATCAAATTGAAATGATTTAGGGGTTAATTTCATGAACATAAACTTAGAAAATCAACAAGATGAGTTTGCTGATAAAATATCTCATGCCATCCCCAATTTTGTAGAATGCACTTGGTATAAAGACATCATATATTTTCTGTAGAAGTTGCAGCTTCCTAATGGTTTGGACAAGAACAAGGTGAGGGCTTTGAAGCTTAAAGTGATCATATATTGTCTCATTTATCACATATTGTATTTGAAAGATCCTCTGGGAGTTCTTTTGAGATGTTTAGATCCACGTGAAGCTCAAAGGGCCATGAATGAATTTCATGATAAATTATGTGGGGGCCATCATTTTTGGAGGAACACGGCCTATAACATCCTCATAGTTGAGTATTTATGGCCTAGCCTTTTTACTGATGTTTGTGCAAATATTAGATCTTTTGTCAAATGCTAAAAGTTTTCTAGAAAGCAATAGCTCAAATCTTTGCCTTTGAATCATGTGGTGGATTCTATACCTTTTCAGCAGTGGGGCCTTAACTTCATTGGGGAAATCCATCTAGCTTCAAGTGGTCAACATAGGTGTATTTTGACTGCTACTGATTACTTTACCAAGTGGATAGATTCCATTCCTACAAGGAATTCCTCCCACAAGGTAATCATTAGTTTTCTTGAGGATATCATGTCAAGATTTGGCTGTCCAAGTAGAATCGTTAATGACAATTACGCTTCCTTCAAAGTTGAACCATTGATCAAGTTTTTTGAACAATATGGGATTACATTAGTCCATTCTACTCCTTACCACCCGAAAATAAATGTTTTTCCAAAGTCCTCTAACAAGAGCCTCATAAATATCATCAAAAAATTGTTAGAAGACAATAAGAAAGCATGGGACTCAAAGCTAAAATCATCCTTATGGGCCAATAGAGTTACAACAAATAGGTCACTTGATGTTTCCCCTTTTCAGCTTGTATATGGGGTTGAAGCTATATTTCCTACTCAACTTTCCTTTCCCGTGGAAAAAATTCTCTAGGACTACCAAGGAGAACCTGATGATATGGTTAGGAGGATACAACATCTGGTAGAAGTACAACAGACTAGGGACAATCTAGTTGGAAAAGCATAGGACCATCAACAGAAGATCAAGCAAGCTTTTGACAAGAAGGTAAGAAAATAATATTTCCAGCTGGGAGATCTAGTGCTCAAGTGGGATTCACACAAGCAATAAAAAGGAAAAAATGGTAAATTCAAAGCCTTATGGATTGGTCTGTTCAATATTTCTGAGGTATTTTCAAATAACACTTATAAATTACAGAACTTGGAGGATTCTGAAGTTTTTGGTGGCCTTGTCAATGTGAACTTTCTAAAAAAATATTTTTCTTAAGCCATGATTGGCTTTCCATTCATTGTAAATATCACTTTTTATTTTTATTTTTGTTTGAATAAGTGACCCCATAGCCCTAGGATAAGACACTAAAACTGCTTGTTCTTGGTGGCTCACAGGGAGCATGCCATCTCCTGTAGAGCCAATGTTATCACATGAAGTTTTCATGGGTCTTTTGTAGTTTTTACAGGCCAACCAAGTCCTTTGTTTGCACAAGGAAAAACCATGAGAAAAGATGCAACATTTAGAGCAGTCCATTTTGAAGCTTGAAATACAAGCAAGAAGACAGGCTCATTTTTTAGCTGTGGAGATCTCATGTACAGTTTATATCAGTGGCTCTCGGGCAGCTGGAGTTTCAAAGTCCCACAAGGATTAACGACTAGACATAAGCCCCGAAGTTAAGGAGACGCTACCACATCAACTGAGAGAAAGTGACCTCAGGATATTTCCACCCGAGCATCCCGAAGTCCCAAAGAGCTAAAGTCCTGAAGTAACGTTAGGCTGACACATTGCTTCAGGCCCTACAAAATCCACATGTGTTTTTCAACTCAACACATGGCACTCATCCATTGGTGGCTGTGACCTCATATAGAGTTAGGCTATTACATCACTCTAGGCCCATACCACTCTGGGATTTTTTCATGCTTCACAATCCAAAACTCCTGAAGCTTGAAATGTTGAAGTGCCAAAGACACTTGGCACTCATCCTCAGGACTAGTGGCGCTCATCCGTGAAGACAAGTGGCTTCCATCTGGACCTGACATGTGGCACTCATTCTAGGTCATTTGACCACTTCATTCACCCATTTCCATGACATGTCAACATAGTGATGCTAGGCCACCACGTCAGATTCCGGAGATCGTCCTTTGGTAGATATTCCTTCTCAGCATTCAAATCTCCCAAGCGCCAAAATTGGATCCATCTCTAAACATGGTTAAAAGGATTATGGATTTAGTAGACAGATAAATTTTAGCGGGAGCGCTAAAATAACAGGGTTTCCCACATCACAGATTTGCATCAAATCAATGACCACACTTCATTTCGGGGACACAACATGCTCAAATGATAAAATTCTTGAGCGATCCCAAAATCAAAACCATGGTATGGTGAAAGGGCTATGTGGCAGAAGGTGGTGAATTGCGGGTTCAAAAGTGGTGTGGATCCAAAAATCCTTTGACGACCCCACAATCACTTGTTTATTCAACATCAAATCCAAGAGAAACACGTAGAAACCCCCTAGGCATTGAGCCTCATTCCGATCCCTAGGAGAAATTAGTTAATGAAAGAAGGAACTGGTATTTGAAACTTCGACTCACTCCATAAATAGAAATCATGGATGGTCTAGTCATGGAGACAAAATATTGTCAGCTTGAGGTACCATGGGTTGCAGATTTCGTGCAGGCCCATGTTGATTCAGGTTTTCTTCCGATAGAACGAATAAGACAATTGAAGGACCTTCTGGGAAGGGATAAAAGACATGCAAATTGGATACATGCAAACACAGACAATGAGGAGACACATATGGAAAATACTTGGACATGATGGCCAACTTGTGCTCCTAGCAGTTGCCCATTGTTTTGGGTATAAACACATCAGTTGAAGAATATGTTAAGGTCGATGGTGGAGAAGAGATCCCTATTTTGTAATAGTTTGATAGCAGAGCTGTTCTCTGGTTATGTATGAGACCTGAGACTTTCTCATTAATAGAAGTCAGTTTATTTCTTTATCTTGTTTCCTCTTGTTCTGAAATACACGTTCATGGATGATCCAGACAATATGTTGTGGTTGTATTGTAATGGAAGTTTGATTATAATGCTGCTATGATATGTTTCAGTCTTTAAAATTATGTTCAAGAGTGTTCTTGCACCTAATTTTCTCTTCACCAAGATGCTTGAAGGCCAGATGCTTATGGTAGACTTGACCACTTCCCTCACTAAGTCTTATTTCTTCTCACCTTTATCCTTAAACCACTAACTGAAGTTAATGAGAACCTCATTTGCTTATGCATTGCTAGCCCAATTTTCTGTGTTAGAACATTCTTATGCTGAGCTTTGTCCATTTGACCTCCAATCATAAACCTTGTTCTACAAACCATTTTGATGGGTACTGGGATTATCCTCCTGTAATATGAGGGTGACTCTCAATGCTAACACTTTTCATGCCATTCCATCAATTGTGTAAGTGACTTGCAATGAAACATTCGTTGAAGTCTAGGTATAATTGGCATAACCTTTTTTGGAACCGTAGGACCTTGTACATCTGTACAATATCTCTTCTCTTTGCACACAAGGCATTCTACCTTGTATTGATATTCATCTCTGTATTAAATGAAATCATTTTTACATGAATAAATTTTCTTATATTCAATCCCAAACTCAACCAACAACTGACGTGCCTCTCTGCAAGTTGATGGCAACACATTCTCTTTAGGAAATATTTTGGTTTTTAGTTCCCTGTAAGATTTCCAAATATTAGATCAATTGAATGTTTGACTTATGATGAACATATTTGATATGCCAATCTATATTAGGAATATTCATAAATGAATTATGTACACTAATTGACAATGCATTGTAAGAAATAGATTTCAACTCACTTCAATAGGTTGGTGAATCCTTTGTGTGACTAAACAAATAATGACTTGATTTCTAATAATATTAATGTGCATGCCAATTTTGAGGTTCTTCTTGCACCCAATTTGAACACAGGTGCCTTTACTTCTTGCTTGATGAAGTATTTCAGGTTTTTATCATAAACATTACATTGTTGGTCATTACTCCTATTGTCATCCATATGATCATTGTTGTAATCATTGTTTCCATCCCCAAAGAAACATGTAATCATTTCATTCAATCCTTCTTCATGAAGTGCATTTTAATTTTCATGATCATCATCAGTAAGGCTAGGTGGCATGTCATCAACGTATGCTAATCTCATCAGCTATTTAAATTTCTTAGGTGGTAGAATTCTCTTTAAATATGCTCGTTTCACCTTGGTATGGTTTAAAGGATGGTTTGGATCATCCCATACAAATAATAATATGCTAGTTGGATCTTGGGTATTAGTATCCATTATTTCATCATCATCTTCTACCTATCAACAAACACAACCATTATTTAATGTTTGGCAACAATTGGATAAATCACAAATGTATTAATTTCAAAGAAATATAATCAAATATGGCTTAATAAATTAAAATATAAAAGGTATGAACATATATACATCGATTTAATAATGGAAAATTATTTTATAGACTGCTTTATTTATATAATGATTTGAATAAAACACAATTTTGATAACACAGTTTATAAAAAATAAATCCACACTCATTTATTATTCTTTGGTTTTCTTCCCTTAAGAACATCCTTAGGGAGACCTTGTTCTTCCTTTTCTTCCACGCAGTAGTGAGTTTTAAGAAGGGGTAATCAATCAATAACTCATCCCCAATGGTAAGGTCCTTAATAGCCTCAACCATGATCAATATATCAACCTCTCTTTCCATATCTCCATTTGTATCATTTATAACCTCAACAAATTGACAATTCAGTCTTATAGTGGGGTCCCTTCCCTTACTACTATTTATAAATCCTGCAATATTTTTGTGTTTTTATGCACATCCATCTATATACATAAGATGGCATGTATTCATTTCTTTTCCACTTTCCAATTGGAGATGGTGTGTATGCATATTCAAATTTAGACCATATGTTGACATGCTAGGATTATATTTTGCTTGCATTCTCCATTCACCACTGTAATATGATGAACCATAATATGGCATTAATCTCATAGTAGTTTTTTTTGAATTTTTTCTATGTTTAGATCCTACATGTACATTTTTGACAATAAATAGGCCTAGATTTTCTCCATGAATATTGAAGGGTCGTATCATGTAGCGATAACCCCAAAATTGAAACACCTCGTACACTCTAGGTAGTTGTTGATCACTAGGCCAAGAAGAATATGGTTGATGATCAAATGTCTCTTTGTAAATTGATCTCAAACCCAAGGGAAATTCATCATCTCCATCACATTCATTCTCACAGGGTATGTAGTCCACCTTCTCCTTGTCTTTAAGAAAATTATGCATCTTTAAACCGATTCTTGTCATGTTACTTGTTTTCATCAATTCATCATCTTCCAAGATGGTATATTGGCACACATTTTTGTTAGATGTATCATCTAATAATTGATCATCACCCCCTAGGGTGGAAGTCGGTGATACAGGATACTTTAAACCAAGAACTTTATCCTGCAAGAATCCAATAAGAAAAAAATTAATTATTTAAATAATATAAAACAATTTTTGAAAGAAGTATACCTGTTATTCATATCGAATTGGAAAATTCCTTACCACAATTCCTATTGGATTTTAATCGATTGTAGAAGACATACTACCCACTGGAAGCTCATCATCTATGTAATGTCTTTGTACAATCTCTTGTTTGAATTTTTTCTTTCCATGATATATAGAACATCCACAAACAACAATTTTCTTAAAGTATTAATCCCATGTACTATAGTCTTGACCAACCTCTTCTTCAGTGGAATTATTTGTTTTGTCTGGAGGATCCATTGTCATATCCTCTTCCACCCATTGTATTCTTTGTGATTTAATAGTTTTAGGTCCACACCCATATAGTACATATGTTTTTTCTCTTTTTCTAGTTGAACGCTTAGGATGTGCACTTGCTCCAATCTCCATCTGAAATAATCAACAACATGCATTAATTTATTTCAATATTGGATAATACACTATAAAGTTTAATAATACCATGAAAAAGGATGGACGTATCACAAAATGCTTCCCAAGTTAAGTCAAAATTTGATGACTTGATGTCCTGCAACATCCGTTGTGTCCTTATTTGATATGACACGATTTGTTTCCATGGCCTCATCTGGACCCTATAATGCACAACATAGTCAATGATGTTTAGTACACCAATTATATCATTTCAACCAATATTCTATCATACAAAAAACCTCACTTTACTCATATATTTGACATATTGATATCATGTTTTGGATTTGAAAAAAACAACAACATTGTTTATATAACTTTTTATGATCTATATTGTAGTATTTTTTAATTCATAAACACAATCCTCCTTTGGTTGAGGTTTATTTGTCTTCTTACCTTTATTGTATCTATAGATTCCATATCTAATTCTATGGCTACTCACTTTCCTCTCGTTGATTTAGTAGGTCTACGTCTTCCACGTCCTTTGTCCATGGCCTCCTATGGATACTATAATACACAATAATGACATTAGTCACATAATATCTATGCACCAAGAGAATGTTTTTGATATTATCTTGTTAATATGCTCACTTTTCATGGTCCATGCAAGGGGCCCCATATCATCATCACTATTTCAAGTGACTAGAAGACTAGTAAGAGGTCATGTGTGGTGGTATGAGTAGTTATGATTATCCTTAAAGGCCTAAAAGCCTCCTACAGGGCCTAACATAATTTTTTCCTCCTATGACCATGTATATAGCCTCATGAACCATGTTCCTATTGTCAAAACATCCAATTTTAATTATGTAAGTTGTAGGTTATAGACACAACTCCCTTTAAAACAAATTATGTTTACGTTTGTAGTTTAGAGTTATTAGGGCATAGTTGAATCCCTAGAACGTTTTTATTGAAAATAATAGATGTTGAAATATGTTTTATGTGATGCATGAATAAAATCCTTCAAGTAGGCCACAATGGACAATGAGCCTTTATAAATAGAAACTCAACCATGTCAAAGCAATAAGGAATGCACAAGTGTCTTGATGTTGCATATGCGTATAGAAGGGGTTTGTAGAGTTATGATACTTAAGGGATAAAGTGTGATGTAAATTAGTAAAGGAACAAAGAGATAATAGAGCCAAAAGAGATAAAACACAATTTGACCCATATTTGGCTCAAATATACATATATTCCAATATAAATGGATGAGCTACAATAAACAACAAGGATCAAAGCAATGTCATGAACTTGTTGTGTCTCTAACTATAATGAAACCACGATAGAGATTTATAACATGAAAGATATCATTGGAAAACTTTGTTTAACAATGTACAATTTAATGATGATTTGCACTGATTAGAATTGTATATTTATAGTTTAAATCTACCATCAATGAGATGATTTTGGTAGTATACCTAGGGAGGTAATATGGGGTACCTAGGGAGTTACCCAATGTGAATGTGGTCATGTGTTATTAATGGAAGCCATTTAATATATGAAAATGTGGTCATTTAATGTAACGTGGACTAGGTCCACTATATTAATAAAGGCCCACTATCGTAGTTAAATGTAATAAATGTGAGAAGGCTCTCTAGAAGGTTTTTAGGAGATAAATAGATCTATATAAAGAAGTATAATAAATGTAATGAAATATAGTGAAGAATATGGTCATTCTAACAAGAAAGTATTTCTTGAAGAGTGCATTCCTTCCATAAGGAATAATATATGGTGTTACCATACCTCATGGGTTTTCTCTATTTCTTCTGTTCAGTATTTGGTGAATGGTTTGGTGTTTATTATTGGTTTAGTTTGATATTTATCTTCAGATATATTAAAGAAATTAACAATTGGTATCAGAGCAATTTCCTTGGCCAAAGAAGGGAATACTTGTTTGCTCTTTTTGCAGATTTTTCCTAGGGAAAAAAGAGGGCGACACAATTCAAGTTCATATTTGAAGATTTTTGAGCTGAATTTGGAAAAACAAAATTTGTATATTTGAATTCCTCTTGGAAAAATACCCAATTTCAAAAAACAAATCAGCCAAAAAGGAGTCCGGGAAGTAAAGTTATGAACATTTTAAATTCAATAGTTTTCAGGGTTTTTCCGGAAAAGCCATGATTTTTTGCAATAAGTTATTTTTAACCCTAATTTTTGTTGAAGAATTATCCCAAGCAAGATGTCAGTTACCGAAAAAGATGATGGCCCTGGTATTGAATAATTTTTTAAATCAGAGAAGTCAATTTGGAAAAATTGGAAAGGTATAGTCCTGACATGCTTACGAGGTGATGCGGCCCTTTGGTGGAGGTCACTTGACCATGAAAAAATGACGGCTCTCTTCGATGAAGAATTTCAAAAAGTTTTTTTAGACAAATGGTCTCATATGAAGTGTAAGGATAAAGACATCACCAAAAGTTTATTTTCATGTGGAAAATCTATATTACAGGTTCATGGATGTATTCATAAAGAAAATGTAATTGTTTCTATTAACCCTAGTTGCCAACAAAATTTTATCAATGTTCAGTTGATTAATAGATTGAAAATTCCTGCAAAGAATATCCACCACATCACATAGTTTGAGGGTAAAAATGTTCATAAACATTTGAAGCTCAATATGGATAAATATGTGTTGCATTCCGATTTTTATGCTATAGATATGGATGAAGTGGATATTATTTTTGGATATCCTTGGATAGAATTAGTGGGTACCATTAATATTAATGTGCAAAAGAATTTTTTCAAGTTGTGGTACAAGAAAAACAAAATCACATTGTAGGATGTGTCTCTTAATAAGAAAGATGGGCCCACGGAGGCTAGCAAAGCAGTTCTTGTAGATTCTGAAGTTGAATCATAGGTAGAGTCTATAACAGGAGATGAAACACAACCATAAGAATGAAACAATCAAGAAGATAAGGAGGTCATTTAATCAAAGGCACAATGTGTTGCATATTTAACGAAAAAATAACAGATTCACACAGTTGTTGTATACCTCCATCCACATCATTTAGAGAAACAACAATCATCAAAGAAAGGGCATGAGTATCAACTCACTTATGCACTAGCAGAGAAAAAAAAAGGAAAGCAATCAAGAGGTGCATGGAGGACTACTAGCACTGTAGGAAGACATGAGTATCGAGAAACAATCCCATGGTAACCACGACATGATGCAGAACAAGATCAAGGTGACAAAGGAGAAGATGGACATCATGTTCGACTTCCATTAGGATGGATGGATGGTCGTACTTGGTACTAGGTGGCTACATTGCTTAGCCAACCATATTGTATGGTTTATTCTCATGTTTCAAGGACGAAACATGTGAAGGGTGATGAAATTTAGTATACCTAGAGATTTATCCAATGGGAATGTGGTTATGTATTATTAGTAGAATCCATTTAATATATGAGAATGTGATCATTCAATGTAAGGTGGAATAGGTCCACTATATTAATAAAGTCCCACTATGGTAGTTAAATGTAGTAAATGTGAGAAGGCTATCTAGAAGGTTCCTAGGAGATAGATAGAGCTATATAAAGAAGTATAAGCAATGTAATGAAATATAGTGAAGAATATGGTCATTGTAACAAGCAAGTATTTCTTGAGGAGTGCATTCCTTCCATAAGGAATAATATATGGTGTTACCCTACTTCAAGGGTTTTCTCTATTTCTTGAGTTCATTATTTGGTGAATGGTTTGGTGTTTATTATTGGTTTATTTTGAGATTTATCTTTAGATATATCCAGGAACTTAACAATTTCCATGTTAACAAAAGGAATAGAAAAATCTTAGTGTTTTTTAGAATATGTTAGTTTTTAGGGGCCTTAATGATGATAATAAAATCAACTTTAATCATTAGAGTTAGTGGACACATCATGTCGATCCACTATGAGATCCCATTGATGATGTCAAGGAATTTGGAGTTAAGTTGGCACAATAACATACTACATGTTGATCTGTTGGTGATGCCACATAGATGACTTGTTGAATAAGGATCAATCACATCTTGTATATTAGGTGTGGGTCATAGTTGATATTGTCATGATAAGGAATAAAAAAAACTCGTGACAAATATCATTGCAAGTACACATTTAATCACATTTAGAGATTATGAATATCTATCATGAACAAGAATTAGGTCAATGCATGGATCAATAGTCCTTTTTCTTAGGTAGAAATGTTTTCCATTGCATTGGAAGTATAAGTATAGGAAATGGAGGTTAATGTTGATGCATAAAATTTGAGTGTGTTATCCACAAAGAAATTTATTTTCTCACTTGCTCAAATATGAAATACTTAGACTAAATGTAGAATATTTATATAACCTTGTGTATGTGTGTCGAGTCATTTGATATATGGTTTGGTCAAAAAGAGCTAGTGTATTGAACTTATGATCAATGTCAATTCGAGAATCCAATGAAGTTGTGCTTTTCTCAAGAAAAGGAGTATTTTAAGATTGTAAGAGCTCAACATTTAAATTAGATGTTTGATTTATTTAGGAATATAAATGCCATGAGTAATAGGAATTATTTCAATGATATTCATATGGGTTGTTAGTAATGGTAGACTACCAAGTGGTTGTGTTGCATCACACTAGGTTCCCTAGATTTGGATGAGTGCACAACTAGCAATAGAATATCTAGCATGGAGGTAAGATTCTAATCCAATATCAATATACTAGTTGAATGCCTACTCTAATGAGATAATGATATATATAATGTGTGTTAAGAGACAACCCCATCTAAGGAAAATTCCATGATAATCTTGTCCAAAATGTCAATAGGATCAAGTGTGAATAATTTCATAATGAACTAGGTTGTAGCATGTTGGGGGCATCTTAGGTAGAACAATTGAAAACCACAATGAAGAAGAAGCTATATAGTTTTATTGCAACACTAGTGAGGTCCTCCTACATAGTAAATAGTAGTGGGGGCTTAAGAGGAATCACTTCTTAGTTCTATTCTCATTGAAATGTAATGAAAGTTCTTACTAATTGTCACTATGAACCTCAATAATTGCAATAAAATTTTGGGGTGTTAGTGGTGGATATTAGTTTAGACATGATAGCTTCATACAAGAGATTGGATAGGTAGTCCACATAATCCATTTACATGTGTCATTGACTAAATTATGGAAGTATGTGGTTGCAACCACAAAGAGTGATTAACTAACTTATAAAAGTATGTGGTTGAAACCAAAAAGAGATTTAGTTTTCACCTTACCTTGAAAACATAGAACAATCTACCCTTGATTGTCTCAATGTTGATGCTCCAAGGTCATGATAATAGACCCCATGTTTCTCTCACAAGTAGGGTTTCCTAATAATACATCATTGTATATATTTGAAGGTGTGACATGACCACATGTTACCTCATGTTTTCCAAGGATAGACATATACAATCCTTGGTGATGTAGTTATCCTTCTCGATTTGGAGCCATCCAATGTTGTAAGAATGTGGGTGAGCTTGGGTTTTGAGCTTCTATCATTATGTAGTGACCATGAGAACAAAAATTATCTAATTATAGTTATGAAAAATAACATGGATAGGCTGTTAATGAACCCTCATTTGAATATGGAATTGATGTGCTCTTTCTTACTCCAACTGAATTGTGCTTAATGAGGGAGATGATTCTATGTGCATTATGAGAAGAATCGTGTTGGAAAATTCAGGTGCATATGTTGCAATATTCTTATCGTTATCATAGTTTTATTGTTTTGTGAGTTACACCAAAATATATTTACAAACTCATCAATGTGTATTATGATGGTTAAATGTCTTATAAGTGTTGCACCACTTTATATTTCTTATTTCCTTCCTTAGAGTTGACCTTTGTTTCCTTCTTTTGTAGGTGTTCAAGAATTATCAAATTGAGCAATTTTGTCCAAAGTGTGACGAGTTTATTTCTTCTTTTCATTTGTGATATTCTTTGGAGTAATGCACTCTTAGTCCAATTGGTCATCAAAAGTGTTGGGATGTTTTTTGGATTTGTGCTTATTCTTAATCCTTCTCACAAATATTTAGGCATATTCATGTGTATGAATGATTAGGAACTCCATATTTTTTCAAGTGACGTATTGTTGTAGTCTTCTCTAGTACTTGAGAACAATATTTATGTACTCTTCCTTGATGAATGAATGAGATACAAGAGTGTTGAGCTCACATGTGTATTCATCAACTAACTGATCACAATGCTGGCGTAGTTGTTTTGACTTTATTTATTGGTGACATTTGTGTTATAAAGGAAAATATTGTCATGCATCACCTTCATGAATTCATCCCATGTAGTGATGGGTTCACCATGTTCCTCACACTACTAATTATTATATTTACCCCAAGTTTGGGAGTGCATGAAATTTCTGTGGTTGTGATATTTATTTTCTTAATGTCATTGAGGTATTTTGCGTCAACTAAATTTGTGGGGAACTGAACCATTAATGCAATGCTATGATATAAATTATCCTTTGAAAACCTATATTTTGTGGTCAACCTTAACCTTTAAAGGGTTTCATCCATCAAAATACTATGATCCATGGTTGAATGAAGTAGGTAAGACTTGGGGCACTAATATCTTGTACAAGAATGAAAATTGGGTCCATAATTATTCAGATTTCTTTTGGAGAGACTTCTCAATCATTCTCTA
>JZKD02S1737284.1:73346-117154 GCA_000966675.3 Picea glauca | reverse complement strand
AGCCGTTAAACTCGTCAGGGTGGTCCATTCCAAACGGCTTGGGTTATTTAGACAACCCCGGACCGGTTCCACTCTCCCAGTTGACGGACGATCAATTTCGCCCGTCAACACGTGGACAATATGGTGTTTTGACCGACTCGAAAGTTATGCAAAGAGATGAATATGCAATATTTCCATTTCGATGAAATCTATGCTACAAGAAGGAGAAAACATTCATCATTCCAGATGCACAATGTCCCAAAATGCCAAAAACATGCAATTTCGCTACTTCAAATGCAAGCTAGTTTCACTACCCAAAATTAAGAATGCATTTATCTTCTTTGTTTTATTATGATGTATACAGAAAGTAAATACAAAACCTTCAATGCTCCACTACTTTCAATCAGGAGAAAGAATCCTATGCATATGCAAAAGACACGAAGCAAAAGGGCTACAAACAAAGCATGCACTCAAGGCAGTAAGGTATGAAATACAACAAGAGGAAACTTGTTTTGATAAACAAGAATGCCATCAAGGATTCTACAACCAATCAATCATTCAAGGAAGACAATAAAATGCGAAGAAGAATCCAAGAAATGATAGGGAGAAAGAGAAACCACTCAACACTGTCACGACAAAAACGCAGCTAGAAAAGGAAATTTCACGTTTCTGAAAGAGGTTTCAATATATAATCAAGAAAAAAGAGAGTGAAAAGCATTAAAAACCACCAATAACCAATCCAAACAACTTCACAAACCAACCACAGACTCTGGGTAAAGAGTACTACAAAACAGGCTGCAAAAGACTGAGCAAAAGAAGGCAATTTCACTCAAAAAAGACACTGGCGCTCCCCTAGAAGGGTGAATAGAGTGTTGCAACGCCTCCTAAAACATTGTAGGGGGGCATTGGCACTCTGGTATGGCCTACAGGGGGGCGGTGGTGCTCCCAGAAACTCAGAAAAATAGCCAAAAATTTGCAAAAAATTACCCATAATGCATGAAAAAAGGTGAATTTGCTAGTAAAGGTAGGAGAAGGTTAATGGATGAATAAACAATAGTAATTTATTGGGAAAATGAGCTCAAATATAAAATGGAATGGTGAAAAATACCTTTGAATTTCCTCACAAAATCTTCCACTCGGTCAGATAAATGAGAAGAAAACAGCAAGTTGACTCTAAATTGTCAAAGACAAAGAGTGACTTCAAGGTAAGGAAGAAACATCAAAATTCCAAACAAAAGGTGATCAATTCTTAGAAAGAAGAGTGTTGAAGGCCAAGACCAAGATGTACTGAGGTTGTAAGACTCTTGAGCAAGTGCCAAAAGAAAAAAATGAACTCAGAGAATGAAACCCTAGAATATTTTTCACAGAAAAGGGGCAGCACTTTGGTGTAAAGGGCACCAGAGCGTTCCAATGCTCTGTGTAAGACCAGCAGGGAGCGCCAGCGCTCTGATAGCAAATTCAGGGGAGTGATAGACTCTTAAAGTTCAGAAAAACGCCCAGAAAATCGAAAATTCAACCAAACTCAGACAATCGGAGTGAATATGATGAAATAAAGAGCCAATCAACAGATCTGAGAATCAGAGACACAGTATGGAGAAGGTCAAAGAATGAGAAAAGGACAAAACAAGACCTAGGAAAGGAATCAAAAATAAAAGTTCCTCCCCAGTGGAGTCGCCAATTTATGTTACAGGATAATCCCCCTGGGGACAAGCGGATTTCCTCT
Source organism: Picea glauca (assembly GCA_000966675.3). Taxonomy (NCBI): domain Eukaryota; kingdom Viridiplantae; phylum Streptophyta; class Pinopsida; order Pinales; family Pinaceae; genus Picea; species Picea glauca. The sequence goes on along the minus strand of JZKD02S1737284.1, from coordinate 115,452 downwards.
TGGATACTAGACCCCTATGACCAAGACAGAAAAGTGATATTGTGGACACTAACATTTCTTTTCATGAAGTCAAACTATTCAAAGAAGAAGAAGGAAGAAGGGTAAATACCTTTTACCGATGTTTTTCCTTGCTTGATCCAGGCTGATATTGATCTCCAAGTTCTTCAGAAGGTCCTACAATACAATGAGAAACAAAAATGAGACATACTCCCTACTCTACCATGATTAGCTTCATAATGGATCTATGAAAGAAACAAGTTTATGAAACATACACAAATTTTAAAGGAAACTGGCCAAGCATAGATTTATATTAATGAAAATGAAGTGAGATGCTTACATCCATGGATGTAGGTGCAGCAGCTTCACCAAGATCTCTTTGTCCATACCCTTGCTCAAATAATCCACACACAGAATGTGGATGCTTCAATGATATCTCCCTTATGAGATCATAAGTTTGATACTTCACAATGTCTCCCTCTCCATATCAATACCACTCATGAGATCATAATTTTGGTATCTCCAATCTCTATCTCCTATCATGTACCTTTCACCATGAGAAGGCATCCTTATATAATCTTGGAGAGGCCCAACCACTTGAGATATATTTGGGATAAGTTGAGGATTCCTCTCTTTCAGTTGTGAATCTTCCCTAAGATCATGCCTTGACCTCATATTCGAATCCAACCAACTTCAGAGATTGAGGGGATTCTTCCTTAATTTATCTCAACAAACCAAAATTCACTCACAAATTGAAGCGCTCCCCCAAAAGGGTGCACAGAGCATTTCAACACTCCCCCAAAGAAGGCTAGGGAGCATCGATGCTCCCTGACAGTGGGTAGGGGAGTGTTTCCTTCCAAAAATCATTTTTGAGTGGTTTTCTTCATGGAAAATGCTTTGTACTCTTCATCAAATGATTTCTCTTCCTAAAACTAGTCTTTGAGGGTGTCTTAAGTTTCCCTTTGATGTCGTTAGAGGCACAACATAGGAAAGATGGCAGTATGATGTTTGCGACACTTGCAACACTTGTGGTCAAGATGTGACAGTTACGGACAAGATGCAACACTTAAAACACTTGTAATGACAACACTTGTGACACTATTGAAGTGAGTAATTTTGATGTGTAACAATGGGTTTCCCCTAGGGAATGACTATCCGGACCATTTTCCTATGGAAATGGTTGTCCTACACCAACCTCCAAAACAGACCATTCTTCAAAACTGCTCATAATTGTTAACTTTGAAAGAATGACTACCCGGCGAGGCAGACCATTCTACATGACCACTACTAAGAGTGACTGTCAAATAGAATGATTGTCTTAGACCATTCCTCCACACTGGCACAAGGGGAATCACTATCTATGGTACATAAACAATCTATCATATCATTTTCATTACAAAAATGTATGTCCGATCTAGACCATTTTACAAACTGGAAAATTCTTATCCGTCAGAAATCTTGGGCCACTTTCCAGACTGGAAAGTGATTGCCCAACCTTGGACCATTTTCCGAACTAGAAAATGACTGCCCATAATTCAATAACATATCAATTCTCCCTCCCAACTTGGGAGTAATTTGTTCCTTTTTCAATAACGAAGTCATCTCCATGAGACCCAACTTGTCCCTTAAGTAAGCAATATTTTCATCTTGGACAGAGGCTTTACCAAAATATTTGTTATCTGCTCATATGTGGAGATATACTGGAGAACCACTTCTCCCTTATGGACTTTATCACGAAGAATATAATACTTGATCTCAATGTGCTTCGACCTGTCATGGAACATCGGGTTCTTTGAAAGCTTCACATAGCTTTGATCATCACAATATATCACGGTCGAATTCAACACTTAATCAGACAGTCCAAAAAACAACTTATGGAGCCACATTGCTTCTGTACAAGCATCACAAATTGTAATATATTGTTCTTCTGCAGTGTTGAGTGCAACAGACTTATGTTTCATGCTAGCCCATTGTTGGTGCATAAATATGTTCAATGTATATCTCACACTCATTTAAATGTCAATCTGGGATTCATAATCGAAAGAGTTGTTACACTATATGTGCCGAGAACAAGTAACCTACCAAAGTTTGTTGTATATAGGAAATAATTAATAACATAAAAATTTTGTTTCTAAAATTTCTAAATACTTATTCTCTAAACCTAGAAGAGAAAATTGATAATGAAACTTAAACAAACAGTCAATCAAAGAGATGTTGTCCTAGAGAAACAAGTTTGTTCATTTCAGGCACTTGAATTGAAAAGATGAACTTTAAGAAGTTTGTCTCCTATAGCAATTAAAACAATCAATTCCAACCATTCTCGAAACAAAAGCCAACTTCAACCTCATGTAATTCAATCAAACCAACACAAGGGAAGTTCAGTATAACTAAAATACTTTATTACAGAACATAAAGATGAAATATAAAGTCTTCTGGTCCCTTGCGATACTAGGTCTACTATAGTAATAAACTCAAAATATCAATCCCACATTTCAAATTATGAAATAGCTACCTTCAACATCTGAGAATGAAATGTCTATTCGATCTAACACTTGCTCATTCACACTAATCCAAAATGATTAACTCAATTCTCAATCCTAAAAATGAAGTAAAGACCAATCACACACACATTGTTGTAAACTATCCACACAAACACACAGAACGTATACAAGGAGGTTTACCTTAGTTGGGGCGGTGGGCCCTTTCCAAACCAACAAGGAACCTCTTAAGGAAGTAACATACTAAATATTTTCACTCACATCTGAGAATTGACATAAAAGATCTTCAGTATTAATTCAGCTAGTAAATTGGATTAACAATCTTTTACTTCATACATGAAAATGATAAGTATTGTCTGGTTATTACAGTATATTTTTTACATCTACTATTATTCCCTACTATCATCTATACAACATTCCTTATATAAGGTAAGATGATACTATCAATATCTATGGATAGACATTAAACAGTTTGAGAGATTTCACATTTAAGGTTTACATCGAATTTTTAGGAATCGACTCCATCCTCGTGACACGAAGTGCATGAGCGATGGAGTCTCTTGCAACTGGAAAACTGACTCGGGTGCTTCTATAAAACTGTCTTCTCAAAATCTTCACCATTATTTTGGTCCAACTGGCGCATTCTGGAAATAGAGGTTCTGGTACCGAATTGCACACAATCATGAATCTAGTACCGAAATAGAGCAGAGCAAGTAGTACCGGAATAGCACACGTCTTGGTACCGGAATGGATTTGGTACCGGATTACACGGTGTCTGGTAGTGCCAGATAGACTGATCATAAATCAAATCATTAGGACTATACAAAATAAAACACTTTCAATCGAATTAATTTAAGAAAGTTAAACAAACATGCTTTAAATCATCAATTACCTCTTGTGGACATGACATAGCTATTAGGCATGTGTTTTGGGAGGGAGTAGTCCAGTATAGGTTTATAACAGAGGAAAAAAGGCTTAGATATAGAGTAATATAGGGCATTATTTATGTCAAAATAGAGACTTAACATTTTCCCCATGCTAAAGATGTTGCATGTCCTCATGCAACGTTATCAAAAACCGATACCCAAAAACTTTCTGCACAATTGGACCCTCCTCTGTCATTCTTCATATTGCAAGATGTTAACACCAGAAGCTTCATTCTTCAATTCCTTCTTGATCACCCTATTGTAATGGATCAATCGCAAGACCTTGTTAAGTTTGGTAGAGACCTTTGCATGTTGCTCTTTCAATTCCGCATTCTCTGCCTTGATATGCCTGTCCAGTATTTTGTATTCTTCAACTTCTTGCTTCAATCTCTCAATTTTTGTTAGTAATTTTTGTTCATTTAGGGACTTGTTTGGGCTTGGTGTGAGTGCTTTCTTGGCCACCATCTCTGGAGCCTCTTTTTCTTTCCTCAGACTCCTCAGAGCCTTTATTATCATCTTTCATCTGCTCAGGGACTTGCCTGGACTCGGTGTGAGTGCTTCCTGAGTTACCACCTCTCAAGCTTCTTTTCCTTTCCTCAAATCCATCAAAGTTTCTGTCACCAACCCTTCTGTCTCACTTATTGTTACCAGTCCTTATGTTTCACTTATGGTAGCTCCCCAGCCACTCCCCTTTTTTGGAGAACTTGGAATATCCATGGATTCTCTTTGAGGAGAAGGTATGTTTGGAGTTGTCTCCTATTTGGCTATACTTCCGGTGGTCCTACATATGGGCAGTGAGGCTTTCTTAGACTTGCTAACAGGGGTAGGAGTTTCTTCAAACAATTTCCTTTTCTTAGATTTACTGACAGGGGTAGGCCTCGACACCTATTCCTCCTGTGTTGACTTGACTTTTATCTTGCAAGCTTGAATTGTAAATTATGGGCTTTGCTTTTGTTGGCAAACCCATATTCCTATACTTGAAGATTGAGGCGTGTGCTCTGGAACTTGTGCCTCCTTCCCTTCTAGTTTATTTTTATTTTTACTTGTCACCTTAGCGGTCTCCTTCAGTTCACCAACTGAGTTTTGGGAAGGCCAAGTAACTTCAGAGATACTTTTCAATTCTTTAGAGGATTTCGGAGGGGGTTTTATAGTTGGCTCTAGTAAAAACTCATGTTGATCTGTCTCCTCCTTATTTTGTTTCTTATTCTATGATCGTTGGTCTTTAGGGCGCGGGACTAAGCTAGACGCTTTAGCTTGTGTAGATTTTTTCTTGCTTTGTAAATGGAATTTAGGGGTCTTCTCTATTTGACTAGCTCGTTCTGACAACATTTCCACAATTGCTTCAAGAATTCTATCTAATTGACCACTTGGTTCTGAGCCTTCTTTTCGTCTTTTACTCCTTTGAACCGAGGTAGGACTTACTCTCTGGAATTGAGTAGCTGCCTTCTTTCTTGATATAACAGGTTCCCCTACAACAGACTTTTTTGTCACTGATTTCTCAATGGGTTGAGATGAGTTGGGAATAGCAGTGTCTTCTTTACCTCCTGATGTCATTTTTCTGTCTTTCTTTGCCTTTCTTCTTGATCCTTCACTGTGTGTCCCTGCCTCCTATGTCTCGACCAATTTGTATTTTTCTTGAGCGAAACTTTGTTGGAGTAACTGCTTCCAACAACCCCCTTGTGTTTTTAAAGCATGAACAACCAGAAGCTTGATTAAACTATGATGATGAAGGCTAGTCTCAGGTTTCTTGGAAACTGACCTCACCCCTCCTACCATTTTCTTTAAACTCATCCATAAAAAGTAGGGAAAATTAATCTGTGGTCCTCCCTCAAAATGTGATAAAAGCTTTAAATAATAAATGAAGGTCACGGCATGACTTCCTTCACAGGTGAGGAAGTTTTTCAAAATTATAATCATCATCCAATATTCTTCTTTGATGTATCTTCAAGGGACGCCTTTGGTTCAATCAGGGTCGTGATGTTCTGGCTTGAGGAATTTTTGACAGAGCCTTTTGTTGATCACTCTCTTGAAGTATTTTTCTCCAACCATCGGGCGACCTGTAGCTTCTGCTATAGTGGCCTCTGTAATTTTTAACTTCACATCCCCAAGCTCCACATTTTCTCCATCATATGTCTGCGCAAAGAAGAGAGAAATTCCCTCATGATGACCTTTAAATTTCTCCAAGAATGGCACCCACCTACATGTTCATATTTTTTCTTACAAGCCTGATATTTTGTTGTTTTTTGTATATTTGAAATATGGGCTCATGCCTATCGACCCCCATCCTAGCTTAAACAATTCTCTCAGGTGGATAAAGCACGGACAGAGGGTCGAGGATTGAGTACCGGATGATAGAGTAACGGTTGGGAGAAATATGCAGGGGATACGAAGGCATAGGGTGTCTGTAGATGGTGTGACAACAACAGTAAATAATGCTCATCTAGATGGCAAATCCATCCAGGAGAGAATTTATGAATGGAATTGTAGATTACAACGGTCACGTCGATACTCATGATGATATGGTGAGGTAGGTCAGATCTACTAACGGTTTCCAGATTTGTGGGAAGCTTGGTGTCGGACGATATTCATGGAAGGATGTGGTCGTTATGATCGGGACTCGTGTATATGAAATCGGTTGGGATCATTACTTGATATGATGTGATTCGTGGTTCGTGTTGTCTCATATAGTATAGCAACGAATCATGGGGTTTATTTACCAGATAGACAGTGGGAGTATGAGTTTGATCCGGTAAAAGACATCATGACTTTGCACTCTTGATATTTCGTAGGACACTTCCTCTTCACGGAAGTGAGGTCTAATATTTCTACAGAGGTTCATGAAAAACATGGGTACGTCATGATCCAAGAGCAATCAGATGTTCTAAATGCATATTTAGTCTAATTCCTTTAAATAACATGAAAAAAAAGTGTTGAATCTATATGTCCTAGCACTAATAATTGGACAACGACTTGGAAACATGATGAAAGTTACCTGTCATATTCTTACCAGTATCGATCATCTAAGTACCGGATCGCCTGGGCGCCGAGTTGAAATTGGTATGGGATCATCTAAGTGTCGGATCACCTTTGTGTAGAATTTGTAGTTGGTACGGGATCACCTGAGTACCGGATTACCTGAGTGTCAGATCACCTGTGTGTAAAATCGGTAATTAGTACTGGAATAGTGCAGGGTCCCTTCTTGTATACTGGATAGGATCTGGTATCGGATAGGCACAACGAGATGATTTGCTACAGGGGTGGCCCTTCATACATACAGGTGATCATTGATGCGAGATAAGCACAAAATAGAACATTTTTCTAGTGCTTAAAAATCTTGACACTGATTCTGGTGACAGTGATTTATAGGAATAGCTGGTGTTCTGTGGTCAAATTCGTCTAAAAAACCATGTAGTTTCCAAGGTTTATAGATGAATAATGCAGGAAAGCTTTGTAACAGGAGGGTACTCTGTAATGACTAGTGACTAAGATGATCGAACTCCTCTCCTTCTAGAATTTCCTCTTTTATTACAATACAATAATAATCCTAACTACTACTTTTYTGTGGATTTTTATCGAGCCCAKATTAGTTAATGCTCACCGGTATTTTCAATTTTACAGAGTCTGAAAAACTTAAAGGAAACTCTCTACACTGTCCCGTGGATTTTTATCGAGCCCGGACCAATTCCTGCTCGYCGGTATTTTCAATTTTAAARAGTCTGAAAAACTTAAAGAAGACTCTATAMTGTCCCGTGGATTTTTATCGAGCCCRAGTCAGTTCCTTCTCACCGGTATTTTCAATTTTAAAGAGTCTGAAAAACTTAAAGAAGACTCTCTCTGGTAGTTGTCCTCCTTATTTGTTTATCTACATGGGAACACCACAAACAAAACAAAAAAAAAAAATTGCCTTTGTTAGTTACACCGAAATAAAGAAAACTTCATCTCATGACACACCTATGTACAGAAAATGAATTTATACAATTTGAACTTACTATGGTAGGTCAGCATGAGGAGAAACCCTCTTGCTTACCAGTTGCATTTCGGAAGTCTGAAGAACATTTTTGACAAAATCCTCCTTTGATAGAGGTTTGTGATAAACCTTCAATCGATCTCCATTTACAACAAGGGAAGTCTGATTTTCATCAATATTCTTTATCCTTACTGCACCATTGTCATAGACTGTATCAACCTCATAGGGCCCCATCCATCTAGTAGACAGTTTGCATTTAAAAATTTTGAATATGCTATCATATAGGAGGGCCCAATCACCTGGCTCGAAGGACTTCTTTTTAATGTAATTTTTGTGCCATTTGGTCCTTTGCTCTTGTATCAGGGTGGTTCTTTGTAGAGAATCTTGTATTATCTCATCAAGCTCATTCAATTGTAATAGCCTCTGTTTTTGGGTTTTCTTTGTTGTTTTCTTTTCTAGTTTTTCTAAGATTTTAGGAGCAATAAATCTGCCTTTATTATCCCTGTACCTACTCATAAAATAATGAAATAAATGAAAATGTAGATTCCTAATTAGAGGTAGGAGGACAACCTGACTTTGGAGAAACCCCACCAAAGTGGATGCACAGGTTCTTACCTTTCATCTTACCTTCTTCTCTCCACTCTCAGATTATCCTCAAATCCAATCCAATAATTCATCAAACCAATAAAAAATATGCTACATGTTACCATTTACAACTCCCCGGAAACGAAGCCAAAATGTTGGTGCATAAATATGTTCAATGTATATCTCACACTCATTTAAATGTCAATCCCAGATTCGTAATCGAAAGAGTTGTTACACTGTATGTGCCAAGAACAAGTAACCTACCTAAGTCTGTTGTATATAGGAAATAATTAATAACATAAAAATCATGTTTCTAAAATTTCTAAATACTTATTCTCTGAACCTAGAAGAGAAAACTGATAATGAAACTTAAACAAACAGTCAATCAAAGAGATGGTGTCCTGGAGAAACAAGTCTGTTCATTTCAGGCGCTTGAATTGAAAAGATGAACTTTAAGAAGCTTGTCTCYTGTAGCAATTAAAACAATCAATTCCAACCATTCTCGAAACAAAATCCAACTTCAACCTCATGTAATTCAATCAAACCAGCACAAGGGAAGTTCAGTATAACTGAAAGACTTTATTACAAAAAATGAAGATGAAATATAAAGTCTTCTGGTCCCTTGCGATACTAGGTCTACTACAATCATAAACTCAAAATATCAGTCTCACATTTCAAATTATGAAATAGCTACCTTCAATATCTGAGAATGAAATGTCTAGTTGATCTAACACTTGCTCATTCACACTAATCCAAAATGATTAACTCAATGCTCAATCCTGAAAATGAAGTAAAGGACAATCACACACACACTGTTGTAAACTATCCACACAAACACATAGAACGTATACAAGGAGGTTTACCTTAGTTGGGGCAGTGGGCCCTTGTCGAACCAACAAGGAACCTCTTAAGGAAGTAACAAACTAAAACTTTTCACTCACATCCGAGAATTGACATAAAATATCTTCTGTATTAATTTAGTTGGTAAATTGGATCAACAATCTTTTACTTCATACATGACAATGATAAGTATTGCCTGGTTCTTACAGTATATGTTTTACATCTGCTATTATTCCCTGCTATCATCTATACAATATTCCTTATATAAGGTAAGATGATACTATCAATATCTATGGATAGACATTAAACAGTTTGAGAGATTTCACATTTAAGATTTACATCGAATTTTTAGGAATCGACTCCATCCTCATGACACGAAGTGCATGAGCGATGGAGTCTCTTGCAACTGGAAAACTGACTCAGACGCTTCTATCCAACTGTCTTCTCGAAATATTTGCCATTATTTTGGTCCAACTGGCGCATTCTGGAATTAAAGGTTCTAGTACCGTATTGCACACAGTCGCGACTCTAGTACCGGAATAGAGCAGAGCAGGTAGTACTAGAATAGCACACATCTTGGCACCGGAATGGATTTGGTACCAGATTACTCAGTGTCTGGTAGTGTCGGATAGACTGCTCATAAATCAAATCATTGAGACTATACAAAATAAAACACTTTCAATCGAATTAATTTAAGAAAGTTAAACAAACATGCTTTAAATCATCAATTACCTGTTGTGGACATGACATAGCTATTAGGCATGTGTTTTGGGAGGGAGTATCCAGTATAGGTTTATAACAGAGGAAAAAAGGCTTAGATATAGGGTAAGATAAAGCATTATTTATGTCAAAATAGAGACTCAACACCCATAACATCGTGGCAAAGCTCAAACTGAAACATATCCAAGTAGCACTTATTCTGTCATTTGCACTCCCTACCCAATCTAAATCGATAAATCCATGTAGTTGTATATCATAACTCAAAATTCCCATAAGGAAAATATTTGGTTGAGTATTCTCCAAATACATTAACAAACCAATTAATTGTCTATATAGAGGCAGGTATATTGGATCAAAGTTTCTCAACTTCTTCAGATCTGTCATCATGGGAGTTTTCCATGGATTTACAATCCATCATCCAGACTTCTGAAGAACCATTTCAATATACTTCCTTTGTCATAGGAAGTTTTCACCACACTATTGTTGTACATGAGAGGCTCTGCACCAAGTTTTCTTGAATCCATACAAGGTCTTCTTCCATATGCATACAAGGGTCTCTTTCTGGTATACCTCAAAACCTTAAGGTTTCTTTACATACACTTCATTTTCAATTAGTCTATTGAGAAGAACAATTTTTACATTCATCTGATATAAACTCCAACCCATGGATATTGCAAGAGATATAATGTCTCGGGTAGAGGTATATCTGGTTACTAGAACAAGTTGTCATTGTATTCTTCTCCCTCCTACTGGGAGAACACTCTAGCCCTAAGTCTCGCCTTGTATCTATCAATGCTTAATTTCTCACATACATTGTTCTTCATCGCAACTTCCTTTCATTCCTTCTGCTTGACTGCTTCTAGTGGGTTCAAACTAGTTCAATTGGTTGTTCTAATTTTTCTTTCTTTCTTGGAATCTTCATGTTCTTCCTCATGTTTATCTTCAATGTTGGAGTCCATGGAATCTTCTTCAAATTACATTCCTTTGTTTCCTAAAGGCTCCAACCTTCTGCCATAAGAACATAAAAGTAGATGGACAATCAAGGATATTCAAGGCTTATTTTCGAAGAAGACTTCTTCTAGATTCAAACTGAACACGTGTTGCTTATCATGTTTGCTACTTCCAATGAAGAACATGGACAGATATTTCATGGTATTCATAGATTCTTCAATGGATCATATCATTAGGGATTAGATCCCTCCTAATCCCAACTTCATGCTTGAATGAGCAATATGCATGATCTTCTTTTAGAATTTTGTGATCATCTCCTTCCATCTGAGAGATTCCATGCTTTCGTATGTTGCATCTCTCTTTGCTTTCTACAAAGTGTCATAAGCATGTTTTGGTTTCCTTTTGGTTTATCACTTCCCTTGATTCTAATGCCTCTGAATCTCTTTAAGTTTGTTTCTATCTATTTTGATTTTTGCCCATCTGGCATTTGTGTCATTCTTATAAACTTCTTCTATGACAACTTCCGCAAGGATTGTTCATCACAAGGGTACCTGCCCGGAACAAGAACAACAAGAGAAAACAAGAGATATCTATCTAGAGGAGATGTTATCTTATCTTGTGAACAAGTACAATAAGAATCTATATGCAGTCAAGTATCCATTGCACCTATAAAAATAGAATCTTTCAGAGATTTCTTTCACAATTTGTAATGTAGTAACTATCAGCTTTGATATACACAAATTTGAAGCTTAAAAATTTAATCAAACCTGGAACCTGAAGCCTTAACTGTTATGGAGGGTACACTTGTTCTTCTGAATGCATTGAATCCAAGATTACAGCTTGGAAAAGACCTCTGGTACTTTCCCTACAAACACACTCATATTTTTCTATATGATATAACATATACAATTGCATTCCTTTGAAACCTTGTAGCATCGTTCAACTTGTCTTCCAATCTGAAACTAGATTCTATCTTGACAAGAAGAGATTAGAAACTCAATCAGAGGATTCAATGATTAGAACAAGCTAGAAACTCTAAAATTTCAACTTGACCACAAAATCAATTTGACCAGAAGTCAACCTTTCACTTTGACTTTGATCTTCTGACTTTGACTTTGACCAAAAATTCAAACCTGACGCTTTTTGATAGCTAAGGGTACCAAGAGGTGCGCTAGGCTAGGGCATACTAGAATCTCAAGGAATTAGGTCAAATGCTTCATCATAAGTGCTTGAACACAAGCGTTAAGGTTTGTTGCAATTGCATAATCAGAAACCCTAGCTGCAGTTGTAACCGGTGCCATAATGAGCTTAACAAATAACTTCCTAATCTATATTCCAGTGGTTAGACTGTTTGAAGATAGTGTGGCCCATAACCTATTATAAATAAAGGGATGTGCTCATTTTTCGATAGACAATATATCAATATTGTCACCCAACCATAGGCACAAAGGCCACCCCCAAGCACCTTAACCTTGACAGATAGAATAATTCTAGTAGCAGACCAATAGCCAACCAATGGGTAGTGCACCTTTCTCCAAGGGTAGCGCACCAAGAAAGAATTACCAGAAACCAAGCAGAAACTCCAAACCATAACCAAGATGTTAGTTGTAGCACCTACAGTTGCATCCCTCTCCAAACTTGTGCACCACTAGTCCTTATGTAGTTGTGAGAGTGAGAGTGACAAATGAGCTCTAGCGCCCTCTTATTTATAGTCCTCCAAGTGACCTAACTGGGCCAACTTCCCTTCCTAGAAACTAATAACTCAATATTAATTATTCTCTTGAGTTGAATTGTCTTCTAGGGTTATTATCCAATGTTTTAGGGTTTCTCTTGCTTCCCGAAATATTCTTCTCTCGTCAAAGGTTACACGTAGAGGTTAATACCTCCCGCAGCTACCATAATATCAACACCTACCACAACCTTCAACAGAGATTTCATTCTTCCTCCAAACCTTTTTGAAAAACCTATCATAGTCATTCTACATGTGGCCATAAACACGAAACCATGTGCATCTAAATGGGATGTTCTGATAACCAATAATATGGGCCTATTTTTGGCCACCCATTACAAAATCCACTGACTCATTAAGACTAAGGCTAACATCTATCTTGACTAGCAATATGCCACAAACCTTACATTACTAGTTTAAAAACTATAATCAATTAGAAGTGTCTTACCAAGCAAATTCCCAATAACTATAAGGGCTTGTACCGTCCAGAGCTCCATGGGTAAAGTGAGTAGCATCACCCACCCAAACTGGATTTTTCACCATAAACTCATCTTTGGCATCAAATAAAGAATGTCATGGCTTCATGGATAGGAAATAATTATTCATGAATCATGCTCCTTTAAGAATGAACATAGATTCTACCTTGGAATTGAATAAAAACCCCAACCATCCATGAGAGAGAATGTGCAAGGATGAACTGTAACAAGAATGGGAACCCACTCTTATTGAATATAACTTCCAAGTTGTTCCAAAGTTACCCTTTGACCCATGAATTTCCCTACCAAATTCTTTCCTACCAAATCAAGTATTTGGTTTACACCCACATATTCACCAACCACCAAGAAAACCCCACTCCCCCGATTCTTCACCATCTTCCACCACTTCTTTCCCTTCACCTCCTTCACCTTTGTCTCTCCTTGAAGATGTTATGATTCCAACTTCTCACCTATACAACCACCATCTCCCACCTCTGAAGCCCTATCCATTTTGTCAACCACATCATAAAACAAAAACTCTAAGTATAGAGAGTGCTTTGTAGATGCAAAGATTACTCCTTCCAAGACCTCGAAGCTAGATGTATTTACTCTTAGCACAGTAGAATTTCCCTCTCCCAAAGAGATCCAGTAATCATCCTCCAAAGGACGATCTAAATCCTAACAACAGACCTGCAAAAGGGCATCACATGTTGGAACATAGTACCTCTCACCCGCAGTTAATTAAACCATTTACCCTAATTTTAGATTATGCGCTATATTGTCCCCCTTTAACCCCCAAGGCCCTAGGTAACCTTTCCACCTACGTAGATATACTAGGGAAATTAGAAAAAATTTCATCTTCGGATAAGGAATTTTCAAAACAATCCACAACATAAATATCTTCCTCGATCCCTCAAATCCTAGCTCCTTCTCACCATGGGAATTTGATACCAATGAGAAATCATAATCAGAAATGCATTTTTTCCCATTCCAACACTACAAAGTGATGCCCTAGTTCTGCAGTGATGCCCTAGTTCTGCAGTGATGCCCTAGTTCTGCAGCAATGGTTGCTTGCTTCAATCATAAAAATTAATTGAAACATTAAAGAAGCAAAAGTTGTTTCTTATTAGTCTCAGTCAGTGCTTCTCCACATTCCTCTCTCAATCCATTTTCAAAGGTGTCTTTGGGATGGTTTTTCTCAAAGCACCAAACACTCAAAACTAAACTCAGCTTGTGTTTGAAGAAATAAAACATATGAATCCTTCAATGGCATTCATGCTGCAACTTTATAACATAATTGACAAACTTGTTGGAAGGAAGTGTTAACCCGATACCACCTATAGTGTAGTTATCCCCGAAGGGCAAAGAAAGCATAGTGATCCTTGAATGGGCGACCAAATATGTGTTGTGAGACTATTATTCCTAGGGCCTTGTTTGATTTTGGAGGCAAATAAACATGAGAATAATGGGCTAAAACACCCAACCAAGTCACCACACACTCATCATTCGATTCAACCTTCACCTTCCAAATCAAATAGCCTCAAGTGCCATGGTTAGAATTTTTATCAAAACCCTAAAACAATTATGGTACAAATTTCCATGAAAACCCTAAAAAAATTATGGTAAATCCTCCCCACATGAACAGATATGGTTGGAGCTTCATAAAACCATAAAAATATTACATTACTCTTATGAGTGTTTCAAATCCGAACGGGTGCAAATTTTCGACTGTGAAATATGGTAATGGTTCATGATCTCATCATTTTCTCTCATCGTCGACTAACCAAGATCACATACTCCGGAGAAGACCCACCTACATCGACATGGAATGGCAAATGCAATGCTGGGTCGAATCCATTGGTATTCTAGTTTTACAAAACAACAAGGAAATATAATCCATCTGATCAAATGAAGCAAGGACATGGAAAGGATGTCGTCATGGACACATAAGCCCGTGATTTTCATCCTTCAGATACACCTCATCTCTTTGTATAGTTCATCGTTCACAGATACCTGCAGTCTGAGCTGATAAAGAAAGGAAAGGCTTGTTACAAGTTAAAAACACTAGATTCCTACGGCATTCATCTGTGAAAACACACTTGCAAAAACCCTAGATGCATTCGGTCTTCATCCTTTAGATGTAGAAAACCCTATATGCCTACAGAAACCCTAGCTACCTATGGTCTTCCTTCCTCACATTCTTTTTATGGACTTACAGCCACACATGCAAACATTTTCAACGGTATTTGAATTTTTACCAATGATCAACAATTATTCTTCCAAACAAGTGTTGTGTGGCAGCGTACTCCCTCTCGGGTTGAATTGGGAATAAATGCACAAGGATGGGAAAAAGGAGCGGAGGCAGATGGAAACTTCAGCGGAGATGTGCCAAGCAGCATGAAGCACATGTGGTATCCATGCAGTAAATGACATGTGGCCTCTAGAGTCCCATTTATTTTTTTTAATTATATAATCTATTTTGCTATGTTGAAAATTTTTGTCTATTTTGTCTCTATATGTGGCAGGACAAAAAAAAGTTATGACATATAGCATAGTGGAAGATAAAAATTTATGACAACATAAATATAAAAGGAGATAAAAAAACAATTTAATTTAAAATATATCAAAAAAGTTACATATTCCTAGAAATTTAAATGCATTTGTCATATAGACTGGGATTGAGGCTCCCGCGGACCATAAGCATAGTGGAAGATAAAAATTTATGAGGACATAAATATAAAAGGAGATAAAAAACAGTTTTATTTGAAATATATCAAAAAATAATATTGTATGTTACATATTCCTGGAAATTTAAATATGTTTTCCATATAGACTAGGATTGGGGCTCCCGCGGACCATAAGAGAAAAATGTACAAGAAATAGGACTGTAGAAAGAAGAAGTGGGCGACGCTAGAGTGTAATACCTGAAAAGAATAAATTGAAAGGTATCAGTCTTTGGCTAGACATTTATATTTAAAAAATTGGAATAATTGGATTGATAAACAAAGAAGGATGTGATCAGTATAGACTTACGGTGATGGTACATATGACCCCTTTTGTTATTTTCTTGTTCATTCCTTTTCATTGATGTCGTCGACGATTACTGGAATCGTGGTAACTGCATGTTGCCTTTCGTCGGCAACTTGCTTCAATTCCCTTTCAAGACATTCTTCAATGTAGCTTCTCATTGGGGCGGCATTGATCTCATTCCAGATTTTTATGTCGAAAAGTTCCTTTTCTAATTCCCTGAAGTTGATATAAAGATTACACAGAGCCTGATCAATTTCCTCATTAAGTATTGAATAGTCAACTAGCCAGTGGTCGACGTCATCTTGACCATATTCAAGGATGCTGTAAAAATTTTCCAAAGACAATGCCTTAAAAATATCAACCTATTTATCGAAGGCTTGCTTAGTTAAGGGCAAGGAGATGACGATTTAGTTGGGGTCTTGGAAGTCGTTGGTTCTTTCGGCTATGTCTATTATGGTCAGCTTTGTGAATAATTTTTCTTTCTTTGATATGGCTTGTTCACATGACTAGACAATGAGATGCAGGTTCTTCACTTTTTCTTTCCAGCATGCATTTAATTGACCAGTTCAGTTTTTGGATGGGAGATATTGTTGTCTTCTTCTCATTTATGTCATGTTGTTGACAATGGTGCCAAAAGGAAGGATTGTGTTTAAATAGAAATTGTATTCATCTTTTAAATCTGTTTTCAAATGTTCGAGCAAATTATGTGCCCTCGTTCCAAGGGAAGTCATGGTTTGTGATGTTTCCCACACCTCAGTAATAAGTTCCATTCTTTTATTGATATTATTCTCTACATATCCTCTACACGATGCGAGGAGGATGAAGGATCCTTTTAACTTGGCTGCAGGGGTCACAAGCATGACTATTGCCAAAGGATTAGCAAGCAATGGCATATGAATCAAAGCTTCTTCCAATTCCTTGACCCGGTCCTTCAGTCTAACATTCTTGGCCTCAATACCTCCAATGGAATCATCAAGAGCATCTGTGATCGCTATGTGAAGTCAACAGATTTGGGATGGCCACATTTTTGCAAGGTTAACCTCTGAACAAGATTTTCCTTTCTTATTTTTTACATATTTTTTTTCAATAATTAATTTTTTGGATTGGCTATCAAAAACAATGCTCTGGAGCACAAAGGATTCATCTTCGTCAAAATTTTCGGTATCAGATATGTCCATTGGATGACTATGCTGGATCGCGTCTCCTAGCTGATCAAGGTAGTGGAATACGCTATCCAGATCAAGCTCAAGTTCCATGTTCTCACTCTCAATTTCGGGCTCTTCCGCCTGCCCCGCAATTTTTTTTCTCTTCTTGTCCACTAAAAGCTTGTGAGAACTATCAATTTTAGGGTGAGGAGGGTCATTATCTCCTCCTCCATTTGAAGAATTCTGATTTTCTTTGTTGTTGTGGTGAGTCGTTGGAGCGATGCTCCGGGATGTCATACTTTTGGGAGTGTTATACGTCGATTGAACACTCTTCTCACTAGGGCCTTTTCTCTGTTGCTTGTATAATTCAGTGGTGCTTTGTAGTGTGTCTAGGTCGTCGGCATCAGAAGCAGGAGCATTTTCGTTAGTGCCTCTGTTTTCGATCAGGTTTTTTTTGAAAAATGAATTGTCGAAGCCAAGTGTTTGTAAATTTTGTAAAAAAAAATTATTGGGGTTGAACCCTCTTAGGCTTTCAGCATATATTAGGTTCAAGTTGTTGAAATGGGTTGCGAATTCGTCAATTTTGTTGACGTTCCTCAACATGAAGTCTTGGACTTTCCAAGGAAGAGGAATGAATTGTTTTTTTCTCTTCTCTTGGAATAGATGCAACTAGCAGTTGTATTTCCTTGCTACTTCTGTAACAAACATTATGTTTGTAATGTGACATGGAAGGAGAGCAAGTTTTTCCCTGGAGCCAAAAATCCTTATCACAGTGTAATTATCCATATGTTCAAGTGCCCCCTTCCTGTCCAAAAACCTGGTTGCCTGGTCAAATATGTGGGGAGAATCTTCTCCTAACAACAAAACTTTGAAAACAGACACAAAGCCATTAAAAACCTCATAAAAACAATGGGAGGCCTTGTGCTTCTACAAGGTCTAGTACCAGAACGTTGCTGGGTCAAATTCCCAGTTTACCTTCTTGGACAGAGACAGTTTTGGAAACTGGCAGTAATGTGTTATCACAAAAATTAAGTAGGATGACATATAAAATTTCTTCTCCATTTTGAAGCTTGACAATTGGGAACATATTTCATGGGAAATTAGCTTGCCCCAATAAAAAATGGCTTGTTCCTTGACTGTGAAATACAAAATATAAAGAGCCATCTGGAAAATGGTTGTTGTGGACTCTTGTCCCGTTATTCTTGTAAACAGCCAGGCAATTTCCAGGAATGGATTTCTAAATGAACTAACCTTCAAGATTGTGATATCTTTAGGAACTACCATTGGATCTTCCAAGAACTCGGGCAAGAGGTCCAACCCGTTATTATGATTTCTTAGGAACTGCTTGGAATATTCTCCTTTGAACGTCAATGTTGGCTACGACAATATTAACATATGGCAGAAGACCTAAGGTGACAAAGAAATAGAAGAGTGGTCTCACAGTGGAATAATTCTTTGGTATGAAATAAATTTATCGGTGCAACAAGAGAACAACTCCTTACAGTCAAAAAATTCAGGGACAAAACCTGAACGAGCAATCCTAGAGGTCCAAATTACTTTGTTCTGGGCGGCAAGGGATGAGTAATAAGAATATGCCCTAGACCACTGGAAGTCTTGGTCCTCACGCCTGAAGATGTTCACTATATCTTCACAGTATTGTTGTCGAGTTGATGCCATATGTTTATGGGAATGTTTCTTTTCTCCAGACAATGGTTGAAATAAACAGTTGGAGGCGATAATATAACTCTCTACAAATGTTGGTTCAATGCTTATGAATGGGAAAGCTCCTCAAGCCTTTCGCTCATTAATGACAATCTCTATGGGTGTTGCATGATGAGATGTTAGCAGTAAAGCTTACTTATTGCATATTTAGAAGTGAAAAGGTGGTTGGGTACGGCGAAGAGCAATTAAGGATAGGTGGTTTCATGAATGTGCCAACTCAATGACGTGCGAACGACATTTCATGATTTTGAAATCAACACTCGGAAGGGATAATATAACCCTCTACAAATCTTCGTTTAATGTGTATTAATAGGAGATCTCCTCGATCCTTTCACTCATCAATGACAATATATACGGTTCCTGCACGATGAGTTATTAGAATTAAAGGTCACTAATTGCATATTTAGAAACAAGATATATATATATATATATAAACATTTTTTTATTATAGACAAGTGCGAAGGTGACGGGGACTAGGAAGAGCAAGGAAGGAATGGCAAGGTCTGAAAAGAGGTCAGACGGGATTCAAAATAGGGTTATGGGGGATACTCAGGAGAGGTGAGTGTCTGACGGTCAAATTTTATGTATCGACATTTTTTACTGCAAAATGTGTAAAAGGGAAGAGAGCATGATGGGGCAGTTCAGCGATCAGTTTGTATATTTGTGGAATTCTGGGAAAGTAGATAAGTATGGAATAGGGAAATGGTCGGTCATACTCATTTTCAGAATTGAGGATTGAATATTTTGTGAAGGGACCAACCCGACAACGCACAAATGACATTCCATGATGTTTGAAATTAACACTCGGGAGGGATAATACAACCATCTAGAAATTTTGGTTTTATGCATATTAATGGGAGATATCCTCAAATCTTGGTTTAGCATTAACGCTTGATAATTGCATACTTAGAAATAAGGTCTTATATATACTTGCTAATTTCTAATTGCAAAGGGCGCGGGCATAGGAAACTTCGATTAGGAATTGGATATTTCTTGAACCCGCCAACCCGACAATCCGCGAAAGGAATTTGAAGAAATGGCGAAGTATGGAAAGCATATGGATGGGCTCCAAAATGGGGTGACAATAGTTCCACAAGAGACGTGAGGACCCGATGTTCAAATTGTATGTCTCGAAAGTTTTCAGTGAAAAATGTGTAGCATAAAAGAGGGCATGATAGGTAGACTGTAATACGGAAGACAATATGATGTGAGTTTCTTTGTAAATTTGTATATCATGGAAGTCATGGTATTGGTTGTAGGTCACGAAACAATAGAAGTGCAATCTAGAGCCCGCCTACCTAGGAATCCGCGGTCAGAGAAGTGGTTGGGTATGGAATGGGAAAGCGGTCGGTCAGACTCACGATATAAAAGCAAGAGTGTAAATGTGAACCTGCGAGTCCGCCAACCCGCGCACCTAGACATTTTAGGAAAAATGACTAAGTGATGAGAAAGATAAAGTACAAGGGAAAGAGAAACAAGAATTTGGTTAAGTGTAGAAGATGAAAAATAAGGGCTAATATATTCACATCTATAATAGATATCCCATTTCCTGGCAAGATATTTTCTTCATGTTTCTAGAGAATTTATATACTTATTACATATACCTAGAAATAAGTGAGAAGGTGGTGGGCATAGAAAACAGCGACCGAGAATTGGAAATTGTCTGAACCCACCAACCCGAGGATCCATGAAAGAGATTGCAAGAAATGGTCATAGAAAGCGAGTTGACAGGATTCAAAATAGGTTGACAAGGGTTCTCGAGGAGACGTGAGGCCCCAACGGTCAAATTGTATTGATCGGAACCTTTGAGTGCATACTGTGTAACACGGAAGAGGGGTTGATGTAGGAGTCTGTTATTCAATTTGTATATTGCGAAATCTAGGGGGTTATTTGTAGGTCAAGGAACACTGGAAGTGCACTCCGCCTGTCCGAAAATCCGCAAGAGAAAAATTCAAGTAAGTATGGAATTCGAGGCACGAAAGAGATTCCAAGAAATGGAGAAATATGGAAAGAGAATGCAGGGGCTTCAAAATAGGGTGACAATGGTTCCCCAGGAGACGTGAGGACCCGAAGGTCAAATTGCAGGTCTCGAAAATTTCGTGTGCAAATTGTGTATCACCAAAGAGGGTATGATGTGGGAGTGCGACAGTAAATTTGTATATCGTGGAGGTCTGGGTGTTGTGTGTAGGCCATAGAACAATGGAAGTGAAATATAGAGCCCGTCTGCCTGGGAATTTGTGATCTAAAAGTGCCTAGGCATCGAATGGGTAGTGGTTGGTCGGAGTCGTGATATAAAAGCACGAGCGCAAATGTGAACCCATGAGTCGGCCAACACGCGCATTGATACATTTTCGGAAAAACGACTAAGTAACGAGAAAGAGAGAGTAGATGGAAAAAAGAAACAGGAAATTGGTCAAGTATAGAAGAGGGAAAAGAAGGTCCAATATATTCCAATCTGCAATAGATATTTCATTTCCTGGCAATATAGTTTATGTATGTTTCTGGAGAAGTTGTATACATATTGCATATACTTGGAAAGAAATCTGAAGATAGCGGGCATAGGAAACAACAACTAGAAATTTGAAATTTCCTAAACCCATGAACTCGACGATCCGTGAAAGAGATGTCAATAAATGGTCAAGTGTGGCAAGCGGTCGAACGAGCTTCAAAATAGGGTGACCGGGGTTCCCGAGGAGAGGGAAGGCCCTGACTGTCAAATTGTATATATTAGAACATTTTAGTGCAAAATGTGTAACACAGAAGAGGGGATGATGTGGGATTCCAGAAGTAAATCTACATATCGCAGAAGTCGCAGTGTTGTTTACATGTCACAGAACAATGGAAAGTGCAAAACCATCATTTTCTAGTAATTGTCAGYAAATGCTTTGTTGAAGATTATATTTTATTGCAACTTGTGGGAGTAAGTGTGTTCTTGATACATTCTTCCATGACTGTAACATATTAACTTAAGTATTAAACTTCTTGCATGRTGGGTAGTTAGCATTAAAGCTTAATAATTGCATGTCTAGAAACAAGAATGGYGATCTTGCTGCAACATTGTGATTTGGTATTGCTATGTTCTATTTGCATTATGAATAGAATTGAACGTTGGTTTGAAACTGTCTGAAATTCATTTTTGTTTCCATAAAATCTTGATGGATCGACATAGTGCATTGTCATATACTTGTTAAATGCTCCATTTTAGAACAAATTACTTAAGAAAATACAATATCAAAGAACTGCGAGACTATTGAACCATGCCAATGAGAAGAGGTGTTAAATCCAGAAAAGAAGCAACAACCAAGACTCCAAGGCAAATTTTTTAATAGTAAATCCATTAAGAAAAAAAAAGAATATTGAGCATTGTATATCTATCCTTAGAAATTGGACCGAGTTCTTTCGACCAAAACATTGAACATAGTTTCCATAAACCCAAGCATGGGATTTGCAACATGCAGAATCCATCGAGATGCTCTTCAACATGCATAAAAAATTGATTAACATGCTTTTTTTTTAGGAAATCCTTGCAATGTTCTCCTCGGTGGATCAATATTTGGTGCCCCGATCTCAATATTTTGTGGAAGACCTAAGCCGACAAAGAAATAGGAGAGTGGGTCCATAGTGGAATAAACCATTGGCTTGAAGAAGATGAACAACAGTCCTGTGGTAAAATTGATAGTTCTCACAAGCTTCCCGTCAGGAAGAAGACTAAAAACATTGCAGGCAAACAGAATAGCCTGAAACTAAAACTTCAGGGACACAGGTTGCACCAGCAATTCCAGAGGCCCAAATTAGTCCATTCTGGGTGGAAATAGATGACTAGTAGGAATATCCCTTGCACCAGTGGGAGTTCTAGTCCTCATTCCCTAAGATGTTAATTGTATATCTAGAGAATAGGATAGTGGCCCCGCAATTGAATAGTTTTTTGGCTTGAAATATATCTCTAGGAGCATCAATAGATCATTTCCTTACAGTGAAATAATTTCACCCAGAACAGATTAATTTGGACCTCTGGAATTCCTACATTCAAGCTGCAAAGTGGTTATTGCATTCAGCATCGATTTATTTTTTGAAACCCCTTATTTTGGTGTTGTCAGGACCGCCATCATCGAGCCAGGAAGTGTCGCTCATTTTGGTGTTGTCAAGACCGCCATCAACCTCTGCGTCAGCCATCAATGCAGGTGGGCAAGTTGTCTAAGCAGGCAGGGTTGCCTTGGAATTCTTTGGCTTGAAATATATCTCTCATTGCACCAAGGGACCATCTCCTTTTTTGCTCCTAGGCGGAGGGAGATGAGTAGTAAGAATATGCCCTAGAATACTGGAACCTCTGGCCATCATGCCCGAAGGTGTTTACTGTATTTGGACATAACTGTTGTGGAACTGCTGCCATAAGTTAACAAGAATTTATGTTTTCTCCAGATGATGTTTGAAATGAAAATTGGGGAGGGATAATATAACTCTCCGCAAATATTGGTTTAATGTGTATCAATGGAAGATATCCTCGAGCCTTTCATTGATCAATGACAATCTACAGGGTTCGTTCGTAATGAGTTATTACCATTAACGCTTACTAATTGTATATTTAGAAAAAAGTAAGAAGGTGGCGGTGACAATCAAGAGCGATTAAGAATTAGAGATTTCATAAAGGTGCCAACCCATCAACACACGAAAGATATTGCATCATGTTTGAAATGAATACTTGGAAAGGATAACACTCTTCTCCGCAAATCTTGGTTTAATTCATATTAATGACAAATCTTCTTCGGCCTTCCAGACATTAATGACAATCTTAACGGTTCATGCATGATGAACTACTAGCATTAAATCTTAATAATTGCATATATAGAAAGAATTACGAAGTTAGTCAGGATGGAAAAGAGTGACTAAGCATTGTAAATTTCATCCACCCACCAACCCGCGAAACAGATTCCAAGAAATGGCCAAGTATGGAAAGCAGTCGGACGGGTTTCAAAAATAGGGTCACAAGATATACCCAGGAGACCTGAGGGGTCGATGGTCAAATTGTATGTCACACAGATTTCAGCCATCAATTTGTATATCGCAGAATTTCGGGTGTTGTTTTTACATAGCAGAACAATGGAAGCGCAATGTTGAGCAAGCCTGGATAGGAACCGACAACGATAATAGTGGCCAAGTATGCAATGGAAAAGCAGTTGGTTGGACTCATGATATAAAAGCATTAGACATACTCAGAACAGGAAATATTGACGGGCTTGAAAACAAGCCCACAAGCTCTACTCAGGATATGTGAGGGCCCGATGGTCAAATTGTATCTACCCCAACTGTTGAATGAAAAATGTGTAACGTGGAACAGGAGACAATGACGGATTTCGAGGGTCAATTTGTATATTGTGGAACTTCAGGTTTTGTATATAAAGGCAGGAGACATTCGAAAAAAGGACCAAGTAAACAGAGAGAGAAAGCGAATGAGATAAAGGGGAATTTGTTTGCTAATTTGTAGATCGTGGAAGTTCGGGTGTTGTTTGCAGGCGGTGGAACAATGTAAACACAATGTTGAACCCGCCTATCTGGGAACCTACGATTGAAAAAGTTTGTTCAATATGAAACAGGGAAGCGGTCAGTCAGGCTGGTGATATAAAAGTGTAACACACCAGGTTTTGAAACCCCATTTTAAATAATGTATTGTTATGATGCTAAGAGGCTAGAGTGCCCAAACAATTATTAAAAGGCCAGTGTGCCCAAGACATGTAATGTTTTTATCATTATTAATAATAAATACATCGTTGGCTGCTAGACAGACAAGAACTAGAGTTATAGGGGGCTATGATTTCACAAGAGAGGGGTCTTGAGAGGCTAAATGTTTATTCCTATGTTAATTACCTTTTTTCCTAAAGGGGGGGTGGATCGGTTACATGAGCTTCTTGGGGAGGCTAAGAGGTTCTTGATTTCCCCACGAACATACTTAAACCTGCCCCTGGTCCGATTTTGGGGTTGGTCATTGGCTTGTCCGCTCCATCACCTTTGTGTTACCTCATTCTTACCCTCATGCACTCCCATGCACTTACCTCTCCATCCATCCTCACCTGCATATTGGTCTTGGGAAGGGGGACCAAACTGCAATAGAATTAGCCACGGGATAGTTGGTTGCAATGGTCGCTGGTGTGATTCAGTCGTGCCTTGAGGCCTACATGTCTGAGATGCAGTAGTCTGTGTCCAGCATGGCTCACAACTGCAAGTCCTGAGAGTTCCAGCATTGAGATTCTAGAATAGTTGCATTGGAGGCCCGAATAAGGAGAAGGACTACGTGGCAGAGAAAGGTGGAGGTTTGTTCTCTCGGGTGGTGCAAGCTGGGTAGAAGAGAGTTGAGTACTTGGATTGTTGTGAGTGTTGGGAAGCCTATGATCGCTTGAGAGCAGACTGGTTTGGGAAACCAAGTTCACTCTAGAACCGTCCTTGTGGATTCATAGCCCTAGCTCGGGGGTGACGCTATTGTTGAGATTTGGAGCAGTAGTGTCTACGGTTGGGTGGAACGTCCTTGGTCTACAGCCAGTTGGTGTCATCTTTCATAAAGATAAGTGCTCTCTGTTGTGATATTATTATCTATGTATGAATGTTTTTCCGTTGTATATTTAATTATCGTAAATTCAATCTTTAAAACGTGCATGTTTGTTGGATATTGTTGTGCATTTCCTTAATTCTCTTATCTTATGAATCTTTATTAAACAAAGAAGGTATTGGTATGAGAAAGAAGTCCAAGGGTGGGCT
Organism: Picea glauca; assembly: GCA_000966675.3. NCBI lineage: Eukaryota > Viridiplantae > Streptophyta > Pinopsida > Pinales > Pinaceae > Picea > Picea glauca. Next base: position 90,119 of record JZKD02S1737284.1, on the reverse strand, counting down.
TGCAGGTAGCATATCCCGGCCTGTGGCTGGTTGGGTATGTTACAGATTGGTATCAGAGTTGTTGGATGAAACATCAAGTTGGTATGGGCCAAGTCTGTTGGTCAGAGTCTCATGGTCGAGATCGAACTTTGACTGTGAAATTGAAAATCTCAGGAGGAATGGCATTGCAGAAGCTACGCAGAAGTTAGAATTTCATAGATCCTCTGTAATGGTTTGAAGGATCGTGATCGTTCATGTTGGATTCAAGAGTGATCACCATTATAGGATCGGGAGAGATTTGGGATCGTTGGATCAGAGGATAGGTGAACAGGGGTCATCTAATAAAAAGGAAGCAAGGTTAAGGTCGCGACCGTTGGATCCCATTGGAGAGAGAGATCAACAGCCAGCAGGCATTGTGGGGAACCGACTTGCATGGGAGTTAATTTCCCAAGGCGATCCCACAATCCAAACCACGGTTTCGCCAAGGGGTTATGTGTCAGCGTCAGGAGAATTGTGGGGAGAAAAGTGGGTTAATCTAGACCGTCGATGTGTGCCCCCACAAATTGAAAGGCATGCAGTGATGTGACATGTTAGCGCTCGAGTGATGAACCTCTGAAGAGCCAAAGTAGCTGGGAACCATCGATATGTAGGAGGGCATACATCCATCAATCGTGTGCTCCGGATAAAACACTCTGGGAAAAGTGAGCGAGGAGGGGGTTTGAAGTTTGAGACTTTTGAAACCTGAAGACCTGAAAGGATCTCATCCATCAATCTGCCGAGAGCCATGCGTCACCAGATCCAGGGCTTTGGATGAAATCTAGTGGGGCTAGACAAGTTTTGAAAATTGAGATTTCTGGAGTCCAGAGTCCTAAAAGAATCATAGTCGTCGATCTGTGGGAGACACATGTGAGAATATCGCGAGCTTCAGACAAAAACATGTTTTTAAGAAAAAAGGTTGAAGTTTGAGATCTCTCAAGTTCGGAGCTTGAAAGTAAAAACATAGTCCTCAGATTGAGGAGGACACATGGAGCAGATCCTTGAACTCCGAGTGAAGACTCGAAGTGAATCTTAGTCATCTGATCCAGGAGGACACATGGTGATAGATTGGCCAGTTCAAAAATTCAGAGTTCGGAAGAATTGGAAGTGTGCTATTATGAAAACTCCAGAAATCTCAAAGCCCGAAGAGATGAAGTGGTGGGGAACGATGATGTCACCTGGAGGTGATGTGGACCCCATAATTCTGAAGTGATGTGGCTTGCAGAGGTCACCTGGGATGACATGGACACATGGGATGTGTGCCACGTGTCGGTAAGTTTTGAGCATTTGGAGTATTGAAAAGTATATTAGAACGTTACACATGTCACCCACCTGATTGGGCCACGTGTCTGCTTCCAATATTTCACCATGTGGAAACAATTGTGCAGTCCATAGACTGGGCACACCATAGGGGAAAGATGTGATAGGTTGCGTTGGGTCAAAAAATCCCGAAGACCGATGTGCATCTCAACCGTTGATTCCAGAAGACACACGTCGAAGGATCGTCAACTTTGGGTGAAAGAATTTCGGAAGAAAGTGCAGGAGAGAAGTTTGAAACTTCCAAAGCCCGAAGAGTCAAAGCGATCCACAACCACCGATCTATAGGAAGACATGCGTCGACAGATCATGAACTCCGGATAAATTTGTTCCGGGAGGAGGTAACCAAGGAAAGTTGAGACTCCTGAAGCACGGAGTCCCGAAGTGGATCTCGATCATTGATCATGAAGGAGGATGAGGATCATTTATCTGGCCCTGGTTGAAGGTTCTGAAGTCTTGAAGCTCCGAACAAGCACTTTTTCAGCTAAGCATAGGTTCATGGCCGTGGTCATATGCAGACTGAGAGCTAAGGGAAGGAGGACTAAGGGTCGAATTGGTTGTCTTTGAGATAGAGAAATGCTAAGGAAGGATTTAGTCGTGGTTTCTAGTTGTGGTCACCTGGGAAGGTGGTTTGAAGGAAGCGCATGTGCAAGATGAAATTTTTTGTCAGCCCAGGGATAAAAGGACACTGTTATTTTTAGAGAATGGGCATATGATCTCCATGAACAAAAATGAGAAAGAGACATGTAGCATGGTTTGGAAATTTTTGTTTATCATATGCATAATTCTAACAAAATGGTCCCTTGCACATTTTGCAGAATTAACAGGCTTAAGCACATCATCTCAGGGTGCATATTGAGGAAATGGAATAAGGTGAGGGAGCCTATATTCATTATAAGGAGGTCGAAGGCCAAAATACCAGGGTTGGTAATGTAGAGACAGAGTCCAATGGACGCAAGGAAAAAGGAGAGCAGGAAACATTGATAGAAATGGTAAGAAGCTTGAAGATGGAAGTGTAGAGCTACAAAGAAGACAATGAGAGACCGATGAGAGAGAAAAGTCAGATAAATGTTTGATTTTTGCAGATCTTGGATCAGTTGCAGAGGCAAACGAAGAAGGTATCAAACTCAAGACAAGAGGAAGAAGGTCAGTGTTATGAAAGTCGAAATGATCATGGAAGAGTTGGTTATTCCAGAAGTGCTAGCAGAGCTCATGGACACCACTCACCTTCTTATCAAAAAGAAATCTTTATGCATTGAATGATCTCGTCAACAGCCCAGAGGTGTCCCCTGTCAGGCAACAAATAAGGAAACAAGAGGTAGATAGTTTGCAAGGAGATTTGAGGAAGCTCAAGCCACCTTCCTTCGATGGTGAAAGAGAAAGGGAAGATGATGTTGAAGCATGGTTGCTTGGGCTTAGGAGATACTTTTAGTTGCATAACTATTCATCAAACCTGGAAGCCAAGATTGCCACCTACCATTTACATGGGAAAGTTGCAGTGTGGTGGGACCAACTGAAGCAAGTGGAGCATGTTAATGAAAGTAGGATCACTTGGAAACAGTTCAAGAAGTACTTCCAGAAGGTGTACCTCTCAGAGAATTTCTATGACAAGAAAATGTAGGAGTTCTATGAACTCGGGTTGGGAAACATGACTATGGTCAAGTACGAGAAGAATTTCTTGGGATTGTTAAAGTATGCCAGGTTCATTGGTGATGAAAAAGTGAAAATAAAGAGATTTCTAAGCGGATTGCCAGCCTTTTATAAGGAAAACATCAAGTATGATGAACCCAAGACCTTGAATGAAGCCATTGGGAAGACTAAAGACCTATATGAGCAAGGCCAAGGAAGAGAATCCTTGCAGAAATCTTGGAAGGACAAGAATAATGTGAAGTCTAATAAGAGGAGGAAAGGATTCAAACCTTCCTTCAATAAGAATGAGCCTAATAGAAATCCTCAAGATCAGTATGCTAAGCGAGATTTCAAGAAGGAAGATTCCTTGGGAAAAAGGAGAAGACCACCAATCCAATGTTGGAGATGCAAGGAAGATCACCTGTACAAATATTTCCCACATAGAAAAGACAGAGTGAATACTGTGCACAACATCCAAGAGGCTACAACAGTCGAAGATATGGGAAGAATCTACGCGGATTTAAATGATCGACAAGCAGAGTACCAATCCAATATGATCGAGGTGGAAGGTAAGATCATAAATCAACCTGTTGCTATTTTGATTGATTCAGGAGAAATTCATTGTTACATTGATCCTAAGATAGTGGATAGATTACATTTGGAGAAAAGTAAACTTGGAAAATCAAGTTTGGTTCAGTTAGCCATTGGAACCAAAAGAAGAATACATGATATGGTCAGAAGTTTTTCCATAAGTCTTAATGGCGTGAATACTAGTACTGATCTAAATATCATACCATTGGGGTCTTATGATGTTCTGATTGGGATGGATTGGTTGGACAAGCATGATGTTGTCCTAGATTGTCATAACAAGACATTTACATTTCTTGATGGAAATCGAAAACGGAGCAATGTGAAAGGAGTTCCAAGACCCATCTCTATAAGGGAGATTTCAACCTTACAGCCGAAAAGATGTTTTAGAAAAGGATGTCAATTGTATGCAGCTCATGTGGAAGAGCCAGATAATACGAAGGGGGCAAGCCTTGAAGATTTCTCAGTACTACAGGAATTTGAGGATGTATTCCAAGAAATACCCAGATTGCCACCAAGGGAGATAAATTTCTCAATTGATTTAGTGCTAGGAGTTGCCCCAGTGTCAAAAACACCTTACAGAATGAGCACACCGGAGTTAAAAGAATTACAAATGAAGTTGGAGGAATTATTGAAGAAAGGGTACATACATCCAAGTGTTTCACCTTGGGGAGCACCAATACTTTTTGTCAAAAGGATGGAACCTTGAGGTTGTGTATTGACTTCCAACAGGTGAACAAGTACACTATAAAGAACAAGTATATGCTACCCCGAATTGATGACCTCTTTGATCAGCTAAGAGGAGCAAAGATATTTTCAAATATTGACCTGAGGGTAGGATATCATTAGGTAAGAATCAAGGAAGAATACATTCATAATACAACCTTTAGGACCAAGTATGGGCATTATGAATTTGTAGTGGTGCCATTTGGACTGACCAATGAACCAGCTGTCTTCATGTGCTTAATGAATGGCATATTTAGAAATTATTTGGACAAGTTTGTCATAGTATTCCTGGATGACATACTTATCTATTCTAAGTCTGAAGAGGAGCATGACCATCACTTAAGATTGGTATTGTAAGTACTGAGAGAACATCAGTTGTATGCCAAGTTGAGTAAGTGTTCCTTTTATCAAAAGTAGATCCATTACTTGGGACACATTATTTCAGAACGGGGCATTGCATTAGATCCAGAGAAGATAGAAGCCACTAGAGGGTAGCCAACACCCAGAAATGTGTCAGACATCATATCTTTTATGGGATTAGATGGATACTATAGAAGGTTCATAGTAGGTTTCTCAAAGATTGCTCATCCCATCACTTATTTGCAAAAGAAGGGAACTAAATTTGAATGGACACTCAAGTGTGAAAAGAATTTTAATCTGTTGAAGGAATYACTTACTAGTGCACCTKTGTTAAATATTGTTGACCCAAATGAAAGTTATGTGGTATGTACAGACGCTTGTAAGGAAGGAATTGGGGGAGTCCTCATGCAAAATGGACATGTCATTGGATATGAGTCTAGAAAGCTTAAAGAACATGAGAGGAACTATGCCACACATGACTTGGAACTTGCTGCCATTGTTCACGCCTTGAGGATGTGGAGACATTATCTCATGGGGAAGAAATTCATATTAAGAACAGACCACATTGGTCTGAAGTATCTTTTTGAACAGCTAACCTTGAATGCCAGGCAAACCAGATGGCTGAAATTTTTAAGTGAATATGACTTCCTTATCAAGCATATCAAGGGAAAGGAGAATAAATTTGTCGATGCACTTAATAGGAGAGTGCATATCATGCATGCTATTGTTCTCAGTATGCATCATTCAGACTTAAAGAGAAGAATTTTAGATGGTTTTGTTACAGATCAGCATTACCTACAGGTAAAGGAAAACTTACAGCAAGGAGATGCATAGCAGAAAATAAACGAAGATGGATTACTCATGCATAAAAATAGAATCTATGTTCCTAGTTCCAGAGAACTGAGGAATGTGGTACTAAAGGAAATGCATGATGTTCCTTATGTTGGACATCCCAATTACCAGAAGACAATTACAGCAGTAAGATGCCAGTTCTTTTGGCTGAGAATGAAGAAGGATGTTGTTGATTACATCACTTAATGTATGGAATGTCAGAAGGTGAAGGTTGAGCATAGGCACCCGGCGGGTTTGCTATAGCCATTGCCAATTCCAGAGAATAAATGGGAAGTGATCACCATGGATTTCTTCACGGGATTACCCAGAATGAATAAGCAACATGATTTAATCATGGTGGTGGTTGACAAGTTAACAAAGGCTACTCATTTTGTGCCTATGAAGACAACACATACAACAACTAATATTCTAGAAATTTTCATGAAGGAAATTGCGAGGTTGCATGGGATACCTAGAACAATTGTCTCGGACAGAGATACAAAGTTTACCTCCAATTTTTGGAGGGGATTGTTTAAAGCATTTGGCCCAAATCTAAACTTTAGCACAACATATCATCCCTAGACAGATGGGAAAACAGAGAGATTCAATCGAATAATTGAAGACATGTTGAGAATGTATGTGGTGGATAAGCCATCTAAGTGGGAAGATTACTTACACTTGGTTGAGTTTTCATATAATAATGGGTATCAAGCTTCATTGAGAATGAGCCCATTTGAAGCCTTGTATGGTAGAAAATGCAATACTCCAGTGAGATGGGGCAACCCAACAGAGAGAGTGGTACTTGGGCCGGAGTTTCTCAAGGACATGGAAGACCAGGTGATCAAGATTAAACACAATTTAAAGGTAGCTCAGGATAGACAAAAAATTTATGCAGACAAGAACAGGACATCTAGATAATTTAAATTAGCGGAGCATGTACTTTTGAAAGTGAAGCCCAAGAAAGATCTTTGAAATTGGGGAGTTGTACAAAGCTGGTAGCCAGATTATGTAGTTCATTTGAAATATTGGACAGAATAGGGCCAGTTGCATACATGCTTGCATTGCCTGCTTCCATGAATGTGCATAATGTATTTCATGTATATTTACTAAATAATTATGTACATGATCCTAACCATGTTATTGATTGGCATCTGATTCAGGTAGACATGGAGGGAGATTTTCAGGTTCAGCCAGTACGGGTATTGGAAAGAAAGGTAAAATGCTCTGGAATCGAGTTATAGAGCTAGTAAAAGTTCAATAGACCTACTACGGTCCTGAAGATGCTACCTGGGAGCATGAAGATGCCATGCGGGCAGACTACCCATAGCTTTTTGAATAAATTTGAGATTTTGATCTCTGTTTCTTATATGCACTGAAGACAGTGCCAAAATAAGGGGGAGGGGATGTAACACCCCAGGTTTTGAAACCCCATTTTAAATAATGTATTGTTATAATGCTTAGAGGCCAGAGTGCCCAAACAATTATTAAAAGGCCAGTGTGCCAAATACGTGTAATGTTTTTATCATTATTAATAATAAATACATCATTGGTTGTTAGACGAACAAGGACTAGAGTTATAGGGGGCTATGACTCCACAAGAGAGGGAGCTTGAGAGGATAATTTTTTTTTCATATGTTAATTACCTATTTTCATAAAGGTGGGGGGGGATCGGTTACATGAGCTTCTTGGGGAGGCCAGGAGGTTCTTGATTTCCCCACGAACATACTTAAACCCACCCCTGTTCTGATTGTGGGGTTGGTCATTGGCTTGTCCTCTCCATCACCTTTGTGTTACCTCATTCTTACCCTCACGCACTTCCATGCACTTACCTCCTCCATCCATCCTCACCTGCGTATTGGTCTCGAGAAGGGGGACCAAACTACAACAAAATTAGCCATGGGATAGTTGGTTGTAGTGGTCATTGGTGTGATCCATCTGTGCCTTGAGGCCTGCATGTCTGAGATGCAGTGGCTTGTGTCCAGCATGGCTCACAGCTGCGAGTCCTGAGAGTTCCAGCATTGATATTCTGGACCAGTTGCGTTGGAGGCCCGAATAAGGAGAAGGACTGCCTGAGGGACTGTGTGGTAGAGAAAGGTGGAGGTTTGTTATCTCGGGTGGTGCAAGCTGGGTAGAAGAGATTTGGGTACTTGGATTATTGTGAGTGTTGGGAATCCTATGAGTGCTTGAGAGTAGAGTGGTTTGGGAATCCAAGTTCACTCTGGAACCATCCTTGTGGATTCATAGCCCTAGCTCGGGGGTGACATTGTTGTTGAGATTTGGAGCAGTATTGTCTACGATTGGGTGGAACGTCCTTGGTATGCAACCAATTGGTGTCATCTTTCATAAAGATAAGTTCTCTATGTTGTGATATTATTATCTGTGTATGAATGTTTTTATGTTGTATATTTAATTATCGTAAGTTGAATCTTTAGAACATGCATGTGTGTTGGATATTATTGTGCATGTCCTTAATTCTCTTATCTTATGCATATTTATTAAATAATGAATGTATCGGTATGAGAAAGAAGTCCAAGGGTGGGCTTGCAGGTAGCATACCCCGGCCTATAGCTGGCTGGGTATGTTACAAAAATTAACAGTGGAAATCTGAAGACATGAATTCGCCAACTCTCGCACCTAGACATTTTATGAAAAATGAGTAAGTAACCAAAAAGGGAAAACAGAGGGCAAAAATAAAGGGGATGGCAATTTTCGGAAGCGGGAATTGGTGTAAGAAATCCTCGTTGATGGTCTTAACAGTAACTATGAAGTGGATTAAACATGTGAACAGGTTCTTCAATGAAGGAATAGATACAATGAGTCGTGCTTATAGTTTCCAGGATCTGTTTGTATAAGAGAGGCGTTGAAAGGCTACACGAATATCAATTTTGGGATGTTTAAGTAAAGTTATTGTACTGTTAGCTTCACCGCAAGTATAACAACGACTAATTTTAATTTTAATGTCCTCTCGTTGATATGATAGTTCCATTGGACTTCACATAGTATATATTCTTTTATTTCAAATTATTCCAGGAGATTAATTTTGCTAAGTTCATAGATCAAGGAAAAGTGCTAAAACGAGATAAAGGGGAATTTGTTTGTTAATTCGTAGATTGTGGAAGTCTGGGTGTTGTTTGCAGGCGGCGGAACAATGGAAATGCAGTGTTGAACCCGCCTATCTGGGAACCCGGGATCCAAAAATTTTGTTCAATATGAAACGTGGAAGCGATCGGTCAGGCTGGTGATATAACAGTAAGTGGAAATTTGAAGATGTGAATCCGCCAAATCCCACACCTAGACATTTTCTGAAAAAATGAGTAAGTAACCAGAAATGGAAAGTAGAGGGAAAAAAGAAAGGGGATGGCAATTTTTGGAAGCGGGAATTGGTGAAAGAAAGCCCCATTGATGGTCTTAACAGTAACTATGAAGTGCATTAAACATGTGAATAGGTTCTTCAATCAAGGAATAGATACAATGAGCGATGCTTATAGTTTCCAAGATCTGTTTGTATAAGAGAAGCGTCGAAAAGCTACAAGAAAATCAAATTTGGGATGTGTAAGTAAATTTATTGTACTGTGAGCTTCACCGCAAGTAAAACAACGACGAATTTGAATTTTAATGTCCTCTCGTTGATACGATAGTTCCATTGGACTTCGCATAGCATATATTATTTTATTTCAAATTATTCCAGGAGATTAATTTTAATAAGTTCATCGATCAAGGAAAAGTGCTAAAAATGAGATAAAGGGGAATTTGTTTCCTAATTTGTAGATCACAAAAGTTCGAGTGTTGTTTGCATGCGGCGGAACAATGGAAACACAATGTTGAACGCACCTATCCGGGAACCCGCGATCCAAAATGTTTGTTCAATATGAAACGGGGAAGCAGTCGGTCGGGCTGGTGATATAAAAGTAAGTGTAAATCTGAAGACGTGAATCCGCCAACTCCCGCACCTAGACATTTTCCGAAAAACGAGTAAGTAACTAGAAAGGGAAAGCAGAGGGAAAAAAGAAAGGGGATGGCAATTTCTGGAAGCGGGAATTGGTGTAAGAAAGCCCCATTGATGGTCTTAACAGTAACTATGAGGTGCATTAAACATGTGAACAGGTTCTTCAATCAAGGAATAGATACAATGAGCCATGCTTATAGTTTTCAGGATCTGCTTGTATAAGAGAAGCGTTGAAAAGCTACAAGAAAATCAATTTTGGGATGTCTAAGTAAAGTTATTGTACTGTCAGCTTCACCGCAAGTATAACAACAACGAATTTGAATTTTAATGTCCTCTCATTGATATGATAGTTCCATTGGACTTCACATAGTATATATTCTTTTATTTCAAATTATTCCAAGAGATTAATTTTGCTAAGTTCATCGATCAAGGAAAAGTGATAAAATGAGCCACATACTACATTTGCGTCACATAGCTTATATTAAAGGGAAAAGTGTGTCCTCTATAGTCTTTAAGATCATAAAAAAATTGCAAAGATCCTGAATGTATTATTAATTTTCCAGAACGAAGCATACAACCAAGAACCAAGTAAACACCAAATGTATTGACAGTTGAGGCAGAAGGCAACGCATGAACACAGAAGGTGTCAAGCAAGATCCCACAAGGTTTCGTAGAGCAGTATGCATCGACCTTTGCATCAAACAATTTGATATATAAAAAAAACACATCGTGGCATTGGTTTTCTCTTACATTTGGTATATGTTCCCAGGAGAAAATAATTGGGGGCATGGGATATGAACAAAAGTCTGCCAAACACAAGACAACAAAAAACCAATGGAGCTTCGCCATTGTATGCTAGCTATAACCAAACCTCAAAATGGGGAACAACAAAGTTGTCAATTACTATTTTACCATTAAGCAAGACCACTATGGACATTTTCTTCTGATGGTGCCATGGTCTATCACTACCAGTTTTAACAATGCCAAATTTCCAATATTATTGGAAATTTCTGATGATTCTACCCAGAGGAGCAAGCCATTTCGATGGTTCAAATGATGGGCTCGATTTATTTACAGTTGGATACTTTTTATGGGGTTTTCTCTCATGCTTCCCATTTCTGGACTAAACAATCTTATGCGCGTGTACATCACCAACATCTGCACCTGCCTGTATGAATTCCAATGTCGAATTCCCCAATCTCTATAGCGAGATCTGAAAATATCAAGCTCATGTTTCAATCCATGCTGAGTCCTTTTTTTTTCAATTAGGGAATCGAGAAAATGCAGATACCATACCATAAATATATAGTTGGAGACCCATTTTTTTTATTCGGGCACCCAAATAAAATGCAGAAATCCTGCCATGGTTATATAGTTGGAAAACAATTGTTCAATTTGGGCACCCAAAAAACGTGCAGACTCCTCCATCAAAGCCACAACCAACAACCATTTATTTTTATTTGCACACCGCAACAAATATGCAAAATTCTTACTGGGAGATGCAAAAAAACATCAAAATAACAACATCGATTGCATTTATAATTAGATTCTCCTTGTTGTTTCAAGTGCACAAGAAGAGACAAAATCTCTGGAAAGAGAATTTTACAGTTATAGATGTAAACTCTGAAGAACTCGAGTCCGACAAACATTCATCTGGGTGTTGAATAAAAATTACAGACATACATGAGATATTTTTGTTTCCTGCCAAAGCTTGATTTTTTTTTTTTTTTTCAACCAATATGCAATATTGCATTGTCCTCATTTAAGGTAAATTTGCTATGTATCTGAAAGTCGTGCAGCATGTAGACATTGTTTTCCTTTTTCTGTAAGTATGATTCATATGACAATTCTTCTAACCCAGGAAGCACATCTTGTAACAAAGGTTGTATAATTGTACAATGCACAATTGTGTTGCCCACGGTTCAGATGGCAACATTGAGGCAATGTCTATATATGTATGGACATTTTTTACTACATCGCAAACAATCAATCGTATCATCACTTATGAAAGCAGAAGCAGAAGTAGGAGAGTTGCATTTCACACATACAGGCTCAAAGGGGATCGAGTACGCATTCGCTGCAACCAAAACACCTTCAACCTGGAAACGTGAGCATAGCAGTTAATATATTGAACAATATAATATACAACTGCACCCAAAACAAAAAAATTGCATAAATTTGGTGAAGGTTATTTGTATGAGCAAAGTGAGGATGAATCTGTAGATGTATACGCAAAACAGTTGTAGAGCTAGTTAGTTTCTTGAGATCCTATACTATGTGTGCTCGCAATTCTGTTACAAATGTTGCTTGGTTTGTGCGAAATATCATTTCTTTAACATCTCTTTTCTTTGTTATATTTTTGAAGAGAATAAGTGGAAATTTCCCCTTATGCAATTTTTGTTCCATCAATGAAAACAAATTTGAATAGGTATCGAACAATTGCAACTGCAACATGGAACAATGCAATATTTGTATAACTTAACCGAGATACATGGACATGTGAAAGTAAAGGACAAAATTGGATATGGATAATAGTACCATTGCCTTGTCGTTGTCTAAATCTCCATCTTTTATATGGAGAATGAGTTGTGAGCCAAGTTTTCTCGAGAGTGTGACATCTGCACCAACGGTTCTAATTGGGTAAATGTTGTTTCTCTATGCAAGTTGGTCGATAGTTGCGTTCGGGACGAAACGATATTCTAAACAAATAGAGGGAATTTTTTCCACAATACTTCTTTCGATGAGCGATATAATCCAATCATAATCACCATGGTCATATACTGTTTTGGGAAATATATTAAAATTTTTAATGGATATCCCATTACCTGGCAATATCTTTTATGCATGTTTATGGACAAGTTGTGTAGGAATAGCCAGTGTGACTGTCATCAGGGCCTCCATGTCTATCATGTCAACATGCATAATGGATCTAGCTTTGTTTTCCTTGTCCAAGTAGGTGTTATAGATGACCATTATGTCCCCGGTGAACACTTGTCCAGTTCGACGACTGTTCAAGCCCTCTATTGATAATATTTTGGGTATTACAATTTTAGACCTGGTGACAATTTTTGAATAGGAAAAGTAATGTGAATGGTAGTGTACATTATTTTTTTGTTTTCTTTTTTTCTTGGCATAAATGTACAAGTAGACACACAACTTAGATGAAATGTGGAGCCAGAGTTTTGCAACTAGACCTCTTAGTCTGCAGAACCTGCGCTATGTTCGATGTCTCGCTTGCACTTGTTGATACTTCTTATGAACTGCGAAGTATGTGTTGCAAATGACATCAACATATTCACCATGCCATAGATGAATAAATAGTTGAGGATATTTGTTTGGTAAACATACGAGGAACAAAATGTATGCATATTTACCTTTGGCCTTACCGATCTGCTAATGTTTGGGATGATTGACTACTCATGGCCATGTCACTAGTCCAACTTTTTCTAATGCAAGCATGTGTAGATGAACATCAGAAGGACTATACAAGCACATGCATTGTATATTGTCCATAATTGTTCTTAATGTCATATGCAAGGTCAAAGGAGATGGAATACGAAATAGGGTGTCAAGGGATACTCAGGAAACATGAGGACCCGAGGGTCAAATTGTATGCCTCGGATTTTTTTTTTTTGTAAAAGATACTTCTTTTATATAGAGAAAATTATTTACAACAACTAGAAAGACATGAAAAAAAACAAAAGGGTATATGTACAATGAATATCATATCCTCTTTTGTAGGGATACTAAAATAATGATTAAATCGGAATGAGAGATCAGATCTAATAATTTGGCATCTCTAATCAATAGATTGCTAACATTTTCTCCAAATCAACGTTTACTAAAGTATGAGAGTCATTAGCTCAACAAAGTTGTTCGAACCCATTCCAAGAGTTACCTTCATCTTAATTTAATGGATTTTAGAAAGAAATATGATTCACCCTATACTATTTTTTGTTCTAAGGATCTTGACTTAAGTCATAAAAAAACACCAAGCATGCTCCTTATTGGATATCAACTTCATCAATTGTTTTTCAGGTTTCTAAATTATGTCATTTTGTAAGTAGAATCCAAAGCATTGATTTGATAAGCTAATCAAAATGAAGGGATCCATTTATCTTTGAGCAACATATAATTTCAAGCTAATCATGGTCCTCAACAAGATAAGAATGGCACTAGACGCCATTCCTTCAATTCCTTTTTATGCCACCAAGATCTTAGGCATTGTTCCATGGAGTCTCGCATCCACCCATCCTTCACAAATATAAATTATTACATGTCTAACCACAACTACTTTACATATAAGAAAAATTTATTAAAAAATGCACTATATATTCACCATCTTGTTTACACAAAATGTAAATTATTGGTCCTCGTTTGGCTTGTTTTGCAGATTTTCCCATGTTAGAACCTTACCCATTATTGCTAACCACAAAAACAACTTTCTTTTCTTTGGATCTTTTACCTTCCACAATTTCTCCCACGACCAAGCTCTATTTTTTTATCTCTATTGAGAAATTGGTTTTATATTCCAACATGGCAAAATAGAAGACTAATGATTGATTTTTAGGCCAAACAAGTGTATCTTCTTCCTCAATAATTATAACATGACTTATAATCAAGCTTTCAATATAAGAATTCCAAATAAGAGCTTCTTCATCTACAAACCCTAAATTATCTGTCTTTTTCCATCCCTACTACCATAAACCGGATTTCCCTTGATTTGCTACCTAATTAAGTGTGAAAATTTCTTTGTCCTATACCATTTTTATTAGATGTTTTGGTAGCATCTGAGAATTTCTGCAACCAATCCTCACTTGCTCCCCAAAACCTACCTTCCATACCAACCTTCTACCTAGTAAAGGATGTGACTATACCAAATCCTTCCAATGTGTGGACACATTATTGATGGACTTCGTTTGACTTCTTGTCCAATATATAATTTCAATGTTGGGCTTACATATTTTTGGACTATTGTATTTTTCCATAAGTTGTTTTTAGAGAAAACTCTCCACGGGCTTTCCGCTACTAAATACATTCTTAAATAATGAATATTCTTCAACCCCCATCTGCCCTCCTCTTTGACTTGGAAATTGCCTTCCACTTGATTAGTGGAATCCCTTAAATTTTCTTTTTCTTAGTCCACATAAATCCAAATACCTTTTCCTTGATTTTCTCTAAAATCCCTTTTGGTATGTATGCTAAAGTGTGCCAAAAAACTGGAATGACCTAAGCGTGGACTTAATGAAGTCAACTTTCCACCACTCGATAGCCATTCAATGCACCAATTGTTATAGCCAACCACTCCCAATCCTTTATACCATTACCTATTGGGTTTAAGAGTAGAAAACATATATTTAAATTCTTCATTGAAATCAATGCTTATGAATAGGCAAATTTGTAAAACCCGCATCTCTAATTCAAAAATTCACACCTAAAAAAGGAAATCATAGATTTAGAGATGTTAACTTCCATACATGTCGTTGAATTGTACAAATCCATAATTTCTTTGAATTCTTTTGCTCCCCTCAAAGACCCTTTTATAAACAAGTGTTGCATGGCAGCATAGTCCCTGCCAGGTTGGAATGGGAATAAATGCAACTGAGTGCAGACACGTGGGAAGAAAGGTGAAGTACATGTGGTAGCCATGCAGACTTTAGTATTTCCAAATTAGTTTTCTTTGAAATTTATCAAAAATTAATAGTGTCTGATACCGACAATGTAGCATACAATAGAATAGTAACAACGTCGTGCAACAAAGGTATTCCCGAATTATTTTTCTTTGACAAAAAAAATTTAACATACAATAGGACACAAAAAATATAGCATTCCCGAATTAGTGTTCTTTGAAACAAAAAGCATACAATAGAATAGTAAAAACGTCTTGCAACAAAGACATTCCCGAATTAGTTTTCTTTGAAATTTATCAAAAATTAATAATGTATGTTACATATTTCTAGAAATTTAAATGTGTTTGTCATATAGACTGGGATTGGGGCTCCCGCGGACCATAAAAAGAAATAAGTACAAGAATTAGGAATGTTGAAAGAAGAAGTGTGCGACGGTAGAGAGGAAGACCTGAAAAGAAGAAATTGGAAGTTATGAGTGTTTGGTTATAGTTTTCTATTTAAAGAGGTAATAACTGGATTGATAAAGAAAACAAGATGACAATATAGACTTAAACTGGATTGATAAACAAAGCAAGATGATAGTATAGACTTACTATGAAGTTGATGTGTTTTTGTTGTTGTCGTCAATGGTCAGTGGAATCGTGTCAACCGATTGTTGCCCTTCCTGGATGAGGTTGTCCATTATGTGTTGGAACCCTTCTTCAATGTAGCTTCTCATGGGGGCCATGTTAATTTCATCCCGGATTTCTATGTCGTAAAGGTCATTTTCTAATTTCCTTAGATCCATTGAATACTATGCAGACTATGTTCAATTTCTTCATTGTGTGTCGAATAGTCCAGTACCAAGCGCTCAAGCTCATCTACACAATGTTCAACTATGCCATAAAAATTTTCGAAAGACAACCCCTTTAAAATATCAAGTTGTTCATTGAAGGCTTCTTTGGTAATTGATAAGGATTTGAGAATTAATTTTGGGTATTGAAACTCATTGGTACTTCTAGCTAAGTCTATTTGGATCAGGCTTGTGAATAATTCTTTCTTTTCTGATATGTCTTGTTTACATGATTCGACAATGAGTTGCAGGTTCTTAACTTTATTTTGCCAGCATGTTTTTATTTTTTTGGTCCGCTTTGGGAAGGGGAGATTCTCTTGTCGTCTTTTCAGTTCTGAGGTGTTGATGGCATGGTTGGCAAAAGAGGTCAATACCTGATCACAAAAATGTTGATCATTTTTTAAATTTGCCTCCAAATGTTCGAGCAAATCATTTGCCCTCTTTCGGAAGGAAACTATATTTTGTGATGTTTCCTAGGCTTCAGTAACTAGTTGCATTATTTTCTTGATGTTATTCTCTACAAAAGCTCTAGAGCATGCAAGGAGGGTAGAGGATACTCTCATATTGGCTGCAGTGGTAGCAGGCACGTTTTTTTCTAAAGGACTGGCAAATTCTAGGGTGGTAATGAAAGCCTCTTCAAATTCCTTGAGGCGATCTTTCAGTCTGGCATTTTCCGCTTCAATTCCTCCAATGGAATCATGAAGAGAATCACCGGTTATGCGGTGAAATAGGGAGATTTGGGACGGCCACATTTTATTAAATTTAATCTTTGTGTGAGCTTTGTCTTTCCTATTTGTTACATCTCTCTTTTCAATGACCATATTTTTAGATTGGCTATCAAAAACAACGCTCTGGAATACGAAGGATTCATCTTTGTCAAAAATGTCGGTCTCAGTTAT
>JZKD02S1737284.1:60493-73296 GCA_000966675.3 Picea glauca | reverse complement strand
AACAAATATGCAAAATTCTTACTGGGAGATGCAAAAAAACATCAAAATAACAACATCGATTGCATTTATAATTAGATTCTCCTTGTTGTTTCAAGTGCACAAGAAGAGACAAAATCTCTGGAAAGAGAATTTTACAGTTATAGATGTAAACTCTGAAGAACTCGAGTCCGACAAACATTCATCTGGGTGTTGAATAAAAATTACAGACATACATGAGATATTTTTGTTTCCTGCCAAAGCTTGATTTTTTTTTTTTTTTTCAACCAATATGCAATATTGCATTGTCCTCATTTAAGGTAAATTTGCTATGTATCTGAAAGTCGTGCAGCATGTAGACATTGTTTTCCTTTTTCTGTAAGTATGATTCATATGACAATTCTTCTAACCCAGGAAGCACATCTTGTAACAAAGGTTGTATAATTGTACAATGCACAATTGTGTTGCCCACGGTTCAGATGGCAACATTGAGGCAATGTCTATATATGTATGGACATTTTTTACTACATCGCAAACAATCAATCGTATCATCACTTATGAAAGCAGAAGCAGAAGTAGGAGAGTTGCATTTCACACATACAGGCTCAAAGGGGATCGAGTACGCATTCGCTGCAACCAAAACACCTTCAACCTGGAAACGTGAGCATAGCAGTTAATATATTGAACAATATAATATACAACTGCACCCAAAACAAAAAAATTGCATAAATTTGGTGAAGGTTATTTGTATGAGCAAAGTGAGGATGAATCTGTAGATGTATACGCAAAACAGTTGTAGAGCTAGTTAGTTTCTTGAGATCCTATACTATGTGTGCTCGCAATTCTGTTACAAATGTTGCTTGGTTTGTGCGAAATATCATTTCTTTAACATCTCTTTTCTTTGTTATATTTTTGAAGAGAATAAGTGGAAATTTCCCCTTATGCAATTTTTGTTCCATCAATGAAAACAAATTTGAATAGGTATCGAACAATTGCAACTGCAACATGGAACAATGCAATATTTGTATAACTTAACCGAGATACATGGACATGTGAAAGTAAAGGACAAAATTGGATATGGATAATAGTACCATTGCCTTGTCGTTGTCTAAATCTCCATCTTTTATATGGAGAATGAGTTGTGAGCCAAGTTTTCTCGAGAGTGTGACATCTGCACCAACGGTTCTAATTGGGTAAATGTTGTTTCTCTATGCAAGTTGGTCGATAGTTGCGTTCGGGACGAAACGATATTCTAAACAAATAGAGGGAATTTTTTCCACAATACTTCTTTCGATGAGCGATATAATCCAATCATAATCACCATGGTCATATACTGTTTTGGGAAATATATTAAAATTTTTAATGGATATCCCATTACCTGGCAATATCTTTTATGCATGTTTATGGACAAGTTGTGTAGGAATAGCCAGTGTGACTGTCATCAGGGCCTCCATGTCTATCATGTCAACATGCATAATGGATCTAGCTTTGTTTTCCTTGTCCAAGTAGGTGTTATAGATGACCATTATGTCCCCGGTGAACACTTGTCCAGTTCGACGACTGTTCAAGCCCTCTATTGATAATATTTTGGGTATTACAATTTTAGACCTGGTGACAATTTTTGAATAGGAAAAGTAATGTGAATGGTAGTGTACATTATTTTTTTGTTTTCTTTTTTTCTTGGCATAAATGTACAAGTAGACACACAACTTAGATGAAATGTGGAGCCAGAGTTTTGCAACTAGACCTCTTAGTCTGCAGAACCTGCGCTATGTTCGATGTCTCGCTTGCACTTGTTGATACTTCTTATGAACTGCGAAGTATGTGTTGCAAATGACATCAACATATTCACCATGCCATAGATGAATAAATAGTTGAGGATATTTGTTTGGTAAACATACGAGGAACAAAATGTATGCATATTTACCTTTGGCCTTACCGATCTGCTAATGTTTGGGATGATTGACTACTCATGGCCATGTCACTAGTCCAACTTTTTCTAATGCAAGCATGTGTAGATGAACATCAGAAGGACTATACAAGCACATGCATTGTATATTGTCCATAATTGTTCTTAATGTCATATGCAAGGTCAAAGGAGATGGAATACGAAATAGGGTGTCAAGGGATACTCAGGAAACATGAGGACCCGAGGGTCAAATTGTATGCCTCGGATTTTTTTTTTTTGTAAAAGATACTTCTTTTATATAGAGAAAATTATTTACAACAACTAGAAAGACATGAAAAAAAACAAAAGGGTATATGTACAATGAATATCATATCCTCTTTTGTAGGGATACTAAAATAATGATTAAATCGGAATGAGAGATCAGATCTAATAATTTGGCATCTCTAATCAATAGATTGCTAACATTTTCTCCAAATCAACGTTTACTAAAGTATGAGAGTCATTAGCTCAACAAAGTTGTTCGAACCCATTCCAAGAGTTACCTTCATCTTAATTTAATGGATTTTAGAAAGAAATATGATTCACCCTATACTATTTTTTGTTCTAAGGATCTTGACTTAAGTCATAAAAAAACACCAAGCATGCTCCTTATTGGATATCAACTTCATCAATTGTTTTTCAGGTTTCTAAATTATGTCATTTTGTAAGTAGAATCCAAAGCATTGATTTGATAAGCTAATCAAAATGAAGGGATCCATTTATCTTTGAGCAACATATAATTTCAAGCTAATCATGGTCCTCAACAAGATAAGAATGGCACTAGACGCCATTCCTTCAATTCCTTTTTATGCCACCAAGATCTTAGGCATTGTTCCATGGAGTCTCGCATCCACCCATCCTTCACAAATATAAATTATTACATGTCTAACCACAACTACTTTACATATAAGAAAAATTTATTAAAAAATGCACTATATATTCACCATCTTGTTTACACAAAATGTAAATTATTGGTCCTCGTTTGGCTTGTTTTGCAGATTTTCCCATGTTAGAACCTTACCCATTATTGCTAACCACAAAAACAACTTTCTTTTCTTTGGATCTTTTACCTTCCACAATTTCTCCCACGACCAAGCTCTATTTTTTTATCTCTATTGAGAAATTGGTTTTATATTCCAACATGGCAAAATAGAAGACTAATGATTGATTTTTAGGCCAAACAAGTGTATCTTCTTCCTCAATAATTATAACATGACTTATAATCAAGCTTTCAATATAAGAATTCCAAATAAGAGCTTCTTCATCTACAAACCCTAAATTATCTGTCTTTTTCCATCCCTACTACCATAAACCGGATTTCCCTTGATTTGCTACCTAATTAAGTGTGAAAATTTCTTTGTCCTATACCATTTTTATTAGATGTTTTGGTAGCATCTGAGAATTTCTGCAACCAATCCTCACTTGCTCCCCAAAACCTACCTTCCATACCAACCTTCTACCTAGTAAAGGATGTGACTATACCAAATCCTTCCAATGTGTGGACACATTATTGATGGACTTCGTTTGACTTCTTGTCCAATATATAATTTCAATGTTGGGCTTACATATTTTTGGACTATTGTATTTTTCCATAAGTTGTTTTTAGAGAAAACTCTCCACGGGCTTTCCGCTACTAAATACATTCTTAAATAATGAATATTCTTCAACCCCCATCTGCCCTCCTCTTTGACTTGGAAATTGCCTTCCACTTGATTAGTGGAATCCCTTAAATTTTCTTTTTCTTAGTCCACATAAATCCAAATACCTTTTCCTTGATTTTCTCTAAAATCCCTTTTGGTATGTATGCTAAAGTGTGCCAAAAAACTGGAATGACCTAAGCGTGGACTTAATGAAGTCAACTTTCCACCACTCGATAGCCATTCAATGCACCAATTGTTATAGCCAACCACTCCCAATCCTTTATACCATTACCTATTGGGTTTAAGAGTAGAAAACATATATTTAAATTCTTCATTGAAATCAATGCTTATGAATAGGCAAATTTGTAAAACCCGCATCTCTAATTCAAAAATTCACACCTAAAAAAGGAAATCATAGATTTAGAGATGTTAACTTCCATACATGTCGTTGAATTGTACAAATCCATAATTTCTTTGAATTCTTTTGCTCCCCTCAAAGACCCTTTTATAAACAAGTGTTGCATGGCAGCATAGTCCCTGCCAGGTTGGAATGGGAATAAATGCAACTGAGTGCAGACACGTGGGAAGAAAGGTGAAGTACATGTGGTAGCCATGCAGACTTTAGTATTTCCAAATTAGTTTTCTTTGAAATTTATCAAAAATTAATAGTGTCTGATACCGACAATGTAGCATACAATAGAATAGTAACAACGTCGTGCAACAAAGGTATTCCCGAATTATTTTTCTTTGACAAAAAAAATTTAACATACAATAGGACACAAAAAATATAGCATTCCCGAATTAGTGTTCTTTGAAACAAAAAGCATACAATAGAATAGTAAAAACGTCTTGCAACAAAGACATTCCCGAATTAGTTTTCTTTGAAATTTATCAAAAATTAATAATGTATGTTACATATTTCTAGAAATTTAAATGCGTTTGTCATATAGACTGGGATTGGGGCTCCCGCGGACCATAAAAAGAAATAAGTACAAGAATTAGGAATGTTGAAAGAAGAAGTGTGCGACGGTAGAGAGGAAGACCTGAAAAGAAGAAATTGGAAGTTATGAGTGTTTGGTTATAGTTTTCTATTTAAAGAGGTAATAACTGGATTGATAAAGAAAACAAGATGACAATATAGACTTAAACTGGATTGATAAACAAAGCAAGATGATAGTATAGACTTACTATGAAGTTGATGTGTTTTTGTTGTTGTCGTCAATGGTCAGTGGAATCGTGTCAACCGATTGTTGCCCTTCCTGGATGAGGTTGTCCATTATGTGTTGGAACCCTTCTTCAATGTAGCTTCTCATGGGGGCCATGTTAATTTCATCCCGGATTTCTATGTCGTAAAGGTCATTTTCTAATTTCCTTAGATCCATTGAATACTATGCAGACTATGTTCAATTTCTTCATTGTGTGTCGAATAGTCCAGTACCAAGCGCTCAAGCTCATCTACACAATGTTCAACTATGCCATAAAAATTTTCGAAAGACAACCCCTTTAAAATATCAAGTTGTTCATTGAAGGCTTCTTTGGTAATTGATAAGGATTTGAGAATTAATTTTGGGTATTGAAACTCATTGGTACTTCTAGCTAAGTCTATTTGGATCAGGCTTGTGAATAATTCTTTCTTTTCTGATATGTCTTGTTTACATGATTCGACAATGAGTTGCAGGTTCTTAACTTTATTTTGCCAGCATGTTTTTATTTTTTTGGTCCGCTTTGGGAAGGGGAGATTCTCTTGTCGTCTTTTCAGTTCTGAGGTGTTGATGGCATGGTTGGCAAAAGAGGTCAATACCTGATCACAAAAATGTTGATCATTTTTTAAATTTGCCTCCAAATGTTCG
Source organism: Picea glauca (assembly GCA_000966675.3). Lineage (NCBI taxonomy): Eukaryota > Viridiplantae > Streptophyta > Pinopsida > Pinales > Pinaceae > Picea > Picea glauca. The sequence goes on along the minus strand of JZKD02S1737284.1, from coordinate 67,882 downwards.
AGCAAATCATTTGCCCTCTTTCGGAAGGAAACTATATTTTGTGATGTTTCCTAGGCTTCAGTAACTAGTTGCATTATTTTCTTGATGTTATTCTCTACAAAAGCTCTAGAGCATGCAAGGAGGGTAGAGGATACTCTCATATTGGCTGCAGTGGTAGCAGGCACGTTTTTTTCTAAAGGACTGGCAAATTCTAGGGTGGTAATGAAAGCCTCTTCAAATTCCTTGAGGCGATCTTTCAGTCTGGCATTTTCCGCTTCAATTCCTCCAATGGAATCATGAAGAGAATCACCGGTTATGCGGTGAAATAGGGAGATTTGGGACGGCCACATTTTATTAAATTTAATCTTTGTGTGAGCTTTGTCTTTCCTATTTGTTACATCTCTCTTTTCAATGACCATATTTTTAGATTGGCTATCAAAAACAACGCTCTGGAATACGAAGGATTCATCTTTGTCAAAAATGTCGGTCTCAGTTATTTCCATTGCGGACGACCCAATTTTGTGCATGTTCTTGGTTTCAATTTCAAGTTGCACCTGTTCACTTTCAATTTTGGGTTCGTCCGCCTGGCCTACATTGTTTTTTCTCTTCTTGGTCAATCGAATTTTGTAATAACTATCAATTTTTATGCGAGGAGGGTTCTTCTCTCCTCCTCCGTTCGAAGATTTATGGGTTGCTTTCTTACCAGGGTGGGTCGTTGAAGCGATGCTCTGTGATGTCGTGCTCTTGGCAGTGTTGGTGGGGGACTGAGCATTCTTCTCACTGGATACTTTTACATGTTGTCTGTACAATTCATTCATGCTTTGCAAGGTCTCTGTGTCGCAATCACTAGAAGCAAAATTGGTGTCTTCATTGTCCCTGTCATCGGTCAGGTGTTTATGGATAAAAGAGCTGCTAAATCCAACTACCGGTAAATGTTCTCGAAAAATCCCATTAGGTTCGAACCCTTTTAGCCTTTAGCATGCATTAGGTTCAATTTCTTGAAATGGATGACAAATTCGTCAATCTTGTTGATGTTTCTACACATGAGGTCCCCGACTTTCCAGGGCAGAGGAATGAACTATTTTTTTTTCTTGTCATGGAAAAAATGCAACCATTGGTTGTATTGCCTTGCTATTTCTGCAACAAACATTTTGTTTGTGATGTGGCATGGAAGGAAAGAAGTATTTTCCTTAGAGCCAAAGACCATTAGTACACTGTGATTTTCCTTTTGTTTAAGTGTGCCCTTCCTGTTCAAAAACTTGATTTCCTGGCCAGACATTCGTGGAGCATCCTTCCCTAACAATAAATCTTTGAAAACTGAGACAAAGCCATTAAAAAATTCATAAAAACAATGGGATACCTTGTGCCTCCATAGGGCCTGGTACCAGAATGTTGCTGGGTCGAATCCACAACTTATTTGCTTGGAAAGAGAAAGTTTTGGAAATGGAAAACAATGCACTATTGCGAAAATCAAGTAGGATGACATATAAAATTTATTTGATTATTTGAATCATGACAACTGGGAACAGATCTCAATGGAAATTAGCTTCCTCCAATCGAAAATGAATTGTTCCTTGACTGTGAAGTACAAAATATAAACAATTATATGGTAAATGCTTGTCATGGATGCATGTCCCGTTATTCATGTAAACAGCCAAGCAATTTCCCAAAATGGATTTCTAAAGGAACTTACTTGCAACTTTCTGATATCTTCAGGAACTGTTGTCAGGTCTTTAAGGAACTCATCTAAGATGTCTAACATGTTATCATGTTTTTCTAGGAACTGCTTGCATTCTTGTCCTCTGAAGGTCAATGTTGGCTCCAACAATTTTAACATCTTGCGGAAGACCTGAAGTGAGAAAGAAACAGGAGAATGGTCGCGTAGTGGAATAATTCTTTGGCTTTGAATACATTTTTCAGTGCACCAAGAGACCACCTCCTTACAATATAAAACCTCAGGGATGCAGCCTGCACGAGCGATTCCAGAGGTCCAAATCACTTTATTCTGGGCGAAATGGGATGAATAGTTAAAAGTATGCCCTAGACCACTGGAAGTTCTGGTCCTGATGTCCGAAGATATTTACTGTAGCTCCACAAAATTGTTGTCGACCTGCTGCCATAAGTCTACAAGAACGTTTGTTTTCTTCAAACAATGAATGAAATGAAAAGTTGGAAGGGATAATATAACACTGCGCAAATCTTAGTCCAATGCGTGTGAATGGGGGATCTCCTCGAGACTTTTGTTCATTAATGACAATTTCGACGGTTGTTGCATGATGTGTTGTTAACATTAAACACTAGTAATTGCATACATATAAATGCGAACATGGAGGATACGGAAATGAGCGATTAAGCATTGTAGATATCTTGAATGAGCCAACACGACGACGTGTGTTTGAGATGAACAGTCGAAAAGGACAATATAACTCTCCACAGATCTTGGTTTTATGCGTAATAATGGGAGATATCCTCGAGCGTTTCTCTCATTAAGACAATGTTGACGGCTCCTGCATGGTCAGTTGTTAGCATGAAAGGTTTCTAATTGCATACTAAGAAAGAAGTATGGAGGTCGCTGGGACAGGAAAAAGCAGCTTCAAAATAGGGTTACAAGGTACAACCGTTGGAGGTGAGGGTGCGAGGGTCAAATTATATGTCTCGAAACTTTTTGAGTGCAATACGCGTAACACCGAAGAGGGTATGATAGGACAGTCCAGAGAGAAATTTGTATATCACTAGTAAGAGCATAACTAATGGTTATCAGGAAGGACAAGAAGTTAGTGGGGATGGAAGGCAAGAATAGATACTTTGAAACATTTGTGAGCCGTGGTAGAGTGAATATTGCGAGTTCGAGGAGTCCGCAGTGGAATTGTAAATCATGGAAGTTTTGAGTGCATGATGTATATCATGGAACAAGAAGCAGCAGAGTTTGAAAGCCTCAACCCGGCAACTGCGGCCATAAAATTGGCTAAGTATGGAAAGGAACAGTGGTCGGTCGGATTCATCATATGAGGATATAGATGGAGATGAAGATATGTCAGCCCGCCAACACTGGAACCCGCGATCATAGAAAGGAAACTAAGTATATAACCACAAAGCGATAATACATGGGAAGAAGAAAAGGGAAAAAGGACTAAGGAGTCCGCGGTGGAATTGTAAATCAAGGAAATTTTGAGTGCAAGATGTATATCACGGAACAAGAAGTAGCAGAGTTCGAATGCGCCAACCCGAAACAGTGACTAAGAATTGGAGATTTCATGAAGTCGTCAACACGAGGATCAAAAATAGGATGACAAGGTCTCCCCAGAAGACGTGAGGCCCCGACGGTCAAATTGTATCGCTTGAAACATTTGAATGCATAATCTGTAACACGGAAGAGGGGACAATGTCGGAACCTGGTAGTCAATTTGTATATTGCGGACGGTCAGATTCCAACTGTTTCGTACTAGTGTGTGCAGTTGTCACTAGTAAGAGCATAACCAATGTATATTAGGAAGGATAAGAAGTTAGCGGGGATGGAAGGAAACGATAGATACTTTGAAACATTTGTGAACCATCGTAGAGTAAAGCTTGCAAGTTCGAGGACTCCGCGGTGGAATTGTAGATCATGGAAGTTTTGAGTGCAAGATGTACATCACAGAATAAGAAGCAAGAGAGTTTGAAACCGCCAACCCGGCAACCGCGACCATAAAATTGGCTAAGTATGGAAAGCAATAGCGGTCGGTCGGATTCGTCATGTGAGAATATAGATGGAGATAAAGATATGTCAAACCGCCAATGATAGAACCCGCGATCATAGAAAGGTGACTAAGTATATAACCAGAAAGAGATAATACATGGGAAGAAGAAAAGGGAAAAAGGACTATGGAGTCTGCGGTGGAATTGTAGATCACGAAAATTTTGAGTATAAGATGTATATCATGGAACAAGAAGTAGCAGAGTTCGAAAGAGGAAACCCGAAACAATGACTAAGAATTGGAGATTTTCTAAACGCGTCAACATGAGGATCCAAAATATTGTGACAAGGCTTCCCCAGAAGACGTGAGGCCCCAACGGTCAAATTGTGTCACTCCGAACATTTGAATATTGTGGATGGCCAGATGCCATTTGTTTCGTACTAGTGTGTTCAGTTTTCACTAGTAAGAGCACAACCAATGTATATTATGAAGGACAGGAAGTTAGTGGGGATAGAAGACAACGAAAAATACTTTGAAACATTTGTGAACTGTGGTAGAGTGAAGCTTGCGAGTTCGAGGAGTCTGCGGTAGAATTGTAGATGATGGAAGTTTTGAGTGCAAGATGTATATCACGGAACAAGAAGTAGCAGAGTTCGAAAGCGCCAACCTGGCAACCACGGCCATAAAATTGGCTAAGTATGGAAAGGAACAGCGGTCGATCGGAATCGTCATGTTAGGATATAGATGGAAATGAAGAATGTTAGTCGGCTAATGCTGGAACCCATGATCATAGAAAGGTGACTAAGTACATAACCAGAAGGCGATATCACACGGGAAGAAGAAAAGGGAAAAAGGGATGAGTGCGCGGTGGAATTGTAGATAACGGAAATTTTGAGTGCAAGACGTATATCATGGAACAATAACAAGCAGAGTTCGAAAGCGCCAACCCGAAACAGTGTCCAAGAATTGGACATTTCGTGAACCCGTCAACACGAGGAACCCAAAACAGGATGACAAGGTCTCTCCAGAAGACGTGAGGCCCCAACGTTCAAATTGTATCGCTCAGAAAATTTGAATGCATAATCTGTAACAGGGAAGAGCGGACAATGTTGGAATCTGGTAGTCAATTTGTATATTGCGGAGGGTCTGATGCCAATTGTTTCGTACCAGTGTGTCCAGTTTTCACTAGTAAGAGCATAACTAATGTATATTAGGAAGGACAGGAAGTTAGTGGGGATGGAAGGCAGAGACAAATACTTTGAAACATTTTCGAGTCGTGGTAGAGTGAATATTGCGAGTTCGAGGAGTTGACGGTGGAATTGTAGATCACGGAAGTTTTGAGTGCACGATGTATATCACGGAACAAGAAGCAACAAATTTCGAAAGCACCAACCCGACAACCACGGCCATAAAATTGGCTAAGCATGGAAAGGAACAACGGTGGGCGGGATTTGTCATGTGAGGATATAGATGGATATGGAGATACGTCAGCCCGCCAACGTTGGAAGCCGCAATCATAGAAAGGCCACTAAGTAAATAACCAGAAAGCGATAATACACATGAAGAAGAAAAGGGAAAAAGGACTAAGATTCCGCGGTGGAATTGTAAATCACAAAATTTTTGAGTGCAAGATGTATATCACGGAACAAGAAGCAGCAGAGCTCGAAAGAGCCAACCCGACAACTGCGGGTATAAAATTGGCTAAGTATGGCTAAAACTGGCTAAGTTGTCACTAGTAAGAGCATAACTAATGTATATTAGGAAGGACAGGGAGTTAGTGGGGATGGAAGGAAATGACAGATACTTTGAAACATTTGTGAGCCATGGTAGAGTGAAGCTTGTGAGTTCAAGGAGTCGGTGATGGAATTGTAGATCACAGAAGTTTCGAGTGCACGATGTATATCACGAAACAAGAAGCAATAGAGTTCGGAAGCGCCAAACCGGCAACCGTAGCCATAAAATTGGCTAAGTATGGAAAGGAACAACGGTGGGTGGGATTCGTCATGTGAGGATATAGACGGAGATGGAGATATGTCAGCCCACCAAATCTGGAAGCCGCAATCATAGAAAGGCCACTAAGTAAATAACCAGAAAGTGATAATAGATGGGAAGAAGAAAAGGGAAAAAGGACTAAGGAGTTCGCGGTGGAATTGTAGATCACGGAAATTTTGAGTGCAAGATGTATATCACGGAACAAGAAGCAGCAGAGCTTGAAAGCGCCAACTCGGAAACCATGGGCATAAAATTGGCTAAGTATGGAAAGGAACAACGGTCGATTGGATTCGTCATGCAAGGATATAGATGGAGATGCCATGATTATAGAAAGGGGACTAGGTATATAACTAGAAAGCGATAATACACGAGAAGAAGAAAAGGGAAAAAGGGTTAAGTACCTAACGGAAGAACATCCATTGTTCATTTATTAATGCAAATCCTTTCGAACCCCTGTTGATTTCTCACTAGTAAAGGCATAAATTGCATATCACAGAAATTCTTTGGGTGCAAGATGTATATGTTGGAACAGGGGACATAAGTGTTGGATACCGCGAACAGAGAACATAATGATGGATACCGCAAATCATAGAACAAGAAGCAACAGAGTTCGAAAGTGCCAATTGGGAAACTGTGGCCATAAAATTGGCTAAGTATGGAAAGGGACAGTGGTTGGTCAGATTCGTCATGTGCGGATATAGACGAAGATGAAGATATGTCGGCCCGCCAATGCTGGAATCCACGATCATAGAAAGGCGACTAAGTAAATAACCAGAAAGTGATAATACACAAGAAGAAGAAAAGGGAAAAAGGACTAAGAAGTCCATGGTGGAATTGTAGATCACGAAATACTTGAGTGCAAGTTGTATATCATGGAACAAGAAGCAACAGAGTTTGAAAGCGCCAACCTGACAACCACGGGTATAAAATTGGCTAAGTATGAAAAGAAACAGCGGTCGGTCGGATTCTTCATGTGAGGATATAGATGGAGATGAAGATATGTCAACACGCCAATGTTGGAACCTGCGATCATAGAAAGGCAACTAATTATATAACTAGAAAATGATAATACACAAGAAGAAGACAAGGGAAGAAGGGATAAGTATCTCACAGAAGAACATCTATTGTTCGCTTATTAATGCAAATCCTTTCGAACCCCTGCTGAGTTATCACTAGTATAGGCATACATTGCAGATCACGGAAGTTCATTGGGTGCAAGATTTATATGACGGAATAGGGGACATAGGTGTTGGATACCACAAACTTGGGACCCGGTGATTAGATAATTGGCTAAGTATTGAAAGGGATCGTGGTCGGTCGGGCTCATGGTGTGAATATATAGATAAAGAGTTGCCAATTTGCTAATCCATGAGGTCTTGATTATATAGTTGTGACTAAATATAGAATGACAAAGGGATAATAGAGGGGGGGGGAATAAGAGAATTAAGAGTTTGTATACATTTCTGCGGACAAATTGTATATTGTGGAATTCGGGGCGTTGTTTGTAGCTCATGGAAAATTCGAAACACAATTTTGAGGCCGCCAATCTGGGAACCTGCAATCGAAAAAGTGTGCAAGTATAGAACACAGAAACGTTGGCCGGGACTTTGTTTCGCTAATATATTTAAATTTGTAATAGCTTTGCCATTACCTGGCAAGATCTTCTTTGCATGTTTCTGGACAAGTTCTGTAGGGATGGTTAGTTGTCGAGACTTTTGCTTATTAATGACGATTTTTACGGTTG